>QOVE01001485.1:0-10093 GCA_003521275.1 Tricholoma sp. MG99
ATTTATGCACTATGAAATGACCATATGTGAGTATCGACATCGAAGATGTGAAAGTAACAAAATACACACCGAGATCCGTAGCATCCTTTAGTCCCGTATCTGCGATAAAACTAACCGTCGCCCGGAACCGCTTCGCATTCCGCAAACAATTGATTACCATGTTTACTTCATCACTCCTCAGCTGTGTTTCGATACCGTCCAGCGCACGCTCCAGACTCAGCCAGAAGTTGATCTCCTGTGACGCCGTGCCCGATCCAACATCCCTCGACAGCTTCGTCACGCTCTGTATCGCTTTGATCCACATGTTGACATGCCCATGCAATGAATTCAAGAAAGAGCTGTCATTTAGCAGTTTCGGCGGTATGTGCGAGATGTTGGGTTGTGTACCCGTGGCAACAGCCTGTTCAACAGCGCGTTGGATCACGGGGTGTATAACGAGGTGCGTTTCCGGAATTTCGACATTTTGCTGTAAATGTAGCAGTGAAAGCTCAAGCTCGGCGAACTTCTTCTTCGTCACAGGAATCCCCATGCGTGTATCCCCCTCCTTCCCACTGGCGCGCGCCCCAACAAAGGCGTCAAACCAGGGTTTAACACCGCAGCTGACTACGGCGTGGAGACTCTCGTAGGGCGTCTCCTCATCACCGAATAGATTTAAAAAGTGTAATTGAGACGCGAGTGGCGTGAGGGGATCGAGTGTGTGGCCCCGTTTGATCAAGGCGAGTGTTGTTACATGCGAAGGGTTGTATGTGAGATGAGGGGTCAAAGAGTAAGTGAATGTTGGCGGTGCATCGTCTGGCGTACCACGCAGTCAGAAATCGCGTCAATCGCTCCATGTGATAGAATACGCACCTTCAGATTCCTCCTTTGTTTTTACGACGTATAGTGAACCTCCAGTGTCGGCCGCAAAACGAGCTACTCGCTCGTCAAACTCAGCGTCAAAGAGTGAGTCAAGCTCTGAAGGCAGAGCTCCGATGACAGGGGGTAGTAGAGAAAGAAGATACGAGCGGAATATTTCTGAATCAAATACAACTGTAGGTTCAGCAGGTGCCGCATCGTGATTTATGCCGTTTGTGGTGGTAAGGGCCGGTGGCGGAGAGGACTCCATTTCGACGCGTAAAGTACTTGTACTTGGATTTGAGATGGTTTTAATGGAAGAGCGACTTGATTTCGGTGTAAGCCTGCTCCAGAGGCCGGTGATTCGTCTTGGAGGGGTCTTGCGGTGGGTCGTGAAATAATGCTGCAAAAGACTAGCTTGAGATGCCATTTTCTCGAGTAAACGATAATGATCGTAGTGTAAGACTTACATATTATGAAATTACACCAATATGCGACGAAAACGAGGCGTGAAACGAGGCAGTCGTGAGTATGTATATCTTCGGTCCGCGCTGCCACTGGTGACAACCAACGAGTGAATGACAGAGGTTTACGTAGATACTATAAGACACAGTTCAGCATATACCACAACATACTAGAAATCCTACCAAACATTTTGAATGTTGCTGTGTCCTCCTCACCCTCGAGAATGGGTCTAGATCCGTGGTCGCCGTGGTGAACGTTGAGGAAGAGATTGACGGATGTTTGGCACCACGATCAGTTCATCATAAAGTCAAATTGTTGCCATAAGTGACCTGCTCTCGGCGTGTTCCACTGGTCAAGGATGTACTGATTTCCTAGTCTTGCTAGCTGCTAGATTATACACAGTGTACAACTGCAGTCGACTAGGTAAGCGTCACTATTTTCTATTTCTTCAACTCGCCAGGAGTAAATTGATTTTTTCAGCCGTTGGGTTTCCCACCCAATTCCCACCCGCAATTCATCTGTAAGTTATCCCTGCAGTAAAATTGATATCATTTTATTTTGGATCTCTAGTTACGAATAAGCCTCTACCAGTTATTTTTATGTGCGGATTGCCACCACACCAGCTTGTTCATTTACTATTGGGGCACGGCTCTTTCGCAAATATGGTTGAACCAGCTACTTGCATTCAGGATCAAGTCGAAGATGCAACGGACTGGACATTTTGTTTTGCCATGTAAGTCCTACACTCTCACTTGGCATTAGAATACCCCCACCAAGCTCTTGCTGTTCCATTGTTGAACGGGGTATTTTTCATATACATCGGCAACATACTAGTAGTGCTATGGTTCAACAAACGTGTCAGTTTCCCCTCCTTTTTTGTCTCATTCATAAGTCATCTCGGAGATCGACCTCCTCTTCACTTTTGCCCTTCCCAGCATCCTCGTGCTCAGTCAGTACCTACATGATCTCAAGCTGCACCTGGCTCGATTGTCGATGGCACTTTTACGGATGGTTTGTCACATCTCAACTATTCGATTCAATGACGCTCACTAAAAATGTCGCAACAGATGGTTACGAGTCTAATGACGACGTCTTACACCTGAAAAAAAATCAAGCACGGGAATTCAAACACGACTGACGGCGACAATCACTAGCATGTGACTCGGACCGCAGTGGCCTTGGTAGTATTCCGCAAGTACTCCGAGTGTGGTGTCACCATTACCGGTCCAAGGCCTGCCAGTGTACGAATGCCTATCGTGTTGTGGTGGCACGTTCAACAGATACCCCAGAGAAGTCTGCTAGCCCAAAGTTGTCTAGTTTGTACTACGACCAGGTGTTCTTTCGATTAAAATAATAAGGACTCAGAATCTAGTACCATCATTCCTCAGGCTGTCGTCACGGAAAAGTATCTTTGAAAAGGTAGGCACAAAGAGTCAATGAAACAACTTACTAATATCGACGCAGAAGCGGAAGCGAATCGGTAGATGTTCTAGTAACACCTATCTCCGGGAATTCTAAGCTTGGTTCCTCAATATAAAACCCTGCGGGTGTGTAATATTTCGCACATAGAAAGCTCTCCTCCACTCAGTTCAACTCATGGTACGATCTCCTTTGCTGGCGAGAGCTGAGCGTTGTCAAGGCGTGGAACATTTGGTTATCGAGCTCTATCCACTAGTTGCAGATGACTCACATGGGTATAGGAAATGACACACTTGGTGCGGACTGTCCAATTGCCTTACGTGTACCATCAGCTTCGAATGGTTTTGAGAGTGCCATACATAACTGAACACAGGCACAATCCACCCCATTCAATTTGCAGGGCCGCCGACAAAATTGAGAGAAGACAAAAGTAGACAATAATAGTAAGCCATAGTAAGTGGTCTTCCCACATCGATCCTTGTCATTCCTTTTCCAAATCGTCCCTGCTCTGTAACCTGACGTACCTCAAGGTCTTTTGATCGTGCTATCCTGTGGTGGGTGACATTATTGATGGCTAATTCATGGCTGGGTATAACCTGGTAAGTATGTATAACATGAATTTTCAGCTGTACCTGGTTCCTTGATTGGAATTTCAGCTGTCATGGATTAAGGCTATCGTGGGGGCCGCATATCAAGTCTCGGCGTTCAGAGCGTTCAGATGAGTCTATCATGACATCCGGTGCCCTCGCCAAGGTTTTATATAGTATAAACCGTCCGTGCGATATACGCCTTCAGGTACACCCACACGTCGGCATTATTGACGTTATCCATGACAACGAGTTCAAATTCTGGAAAGTTAGAAGAACTTTGTATCTCCCTCTCAAGTTCTTGAAGATTCTATCCAGGCTCATTCTTTGTTCGAATTTCGGTTTGCCAACTCACTTGCAAGAATCAGAAAGTCATCGGTCCGACAAACGCTAATCACAATGTCCTTAACGCCCACGGAGGTTCTAAGAATCACCGCTAAGTGTGTCTCTTCTCCATTATTGACACGGACAATTGAACCTCCTTCAGTCACAACAACGATTCTGTTGGTTTTTCATACTTTGCGGCTTATCTGCAGTCTTGGAGTGATATTTAGGTCTTAGGTTTCTTCCTGAACTGGGGACTATATGGTGCACTTTGCACCCAAGTTTGTGCGTGGGACTGTGGTCATTATCTCTGATTTTCTGACGAATTCCCGCGTAGATCTGTATTACCTCGCGTTCCCAGATGATAAAGTTTCGATCAAAGTCTTGGTGTATAGTGTATACATCCTCGAATCCGCCCAGGCGTCCCTTCTGTTATACAAGGGCATAGGTTTCTACGACTTTCAAATTTACGATAATCAGGCATTATCCTCACTTCATAAATTACCGCATACAAAGCCCGCATTTGTACAATACACGGCTACGTCGCTGATAGGAGGAATCGGTATGTTTTTCGAACATCATTGGGCACGTCTCGTGATCTTGGTTCAAAGTCGCCTTCACCGTCCAATCGTTCTATGCGTACCGCCTTCGTATCATCGGCCGCTCGCCGATTACCGCCATTGTTATTGTTTCTGTAAGCCTTGTTCCTTTTCCTTCACTGTCATTACCAATCGGTCTTCACACTGTCAGCTGGCCTTCCTTCAATTGATCGGGACAGTCACGGGAGGAAGTTCACTGATACCCATCCCTGTCCACATTAGAGCAATAGCCGAGGTAAACCAACCATGTACGGTAATCTGGTGGTGACTGAATTTTTTATCAGTTGGCCTGGGGAATATTTAGCATTGCGTGTGACACAGTAATTGCTGTCGCTATGACTTACTACGTAAGCGACACCTTGTTATCTGAGTTCATTACCGATCTAACTCTAAGTACAGCTGCTACGCAACAATAATAGTGGCTGGAGCTCTACGAACACAGTACTAGCAAAACTCATTCGACTAGCAGTAGAAACAGGTGCCGTCACTGGTATGCCAAACCCTGCGATATACTCATAACCCACTGACTCATAATGCCTACTTCATAGCAATCGTAGCTATATCCTACCTTGTATTGCTCTCAAGATCTGGGCCCCCGGCTTCTACGCCCGCCATCGTTCTCGGAAAAGTGTACTCTAATGCCTTGATGGTCAACTTCAATCATCGCATCAAGTTTGTTGATGGTAGGAACGATGTTCAAAGCACGGAGTTAACCATGCCTTCTGTAGCGATGTTTCCTGCTACCGTGATCACAGAAGACAACTCGGAGAACTGAAGAGAGCCGTGATAGTACTATAGAACACCAGGTGTATATAGGAAAAGGATTTGCATAGCGAAAGAAGCGCCCCCGAATGTAAGCACTGGCAACCGGTTTGAATGATCTGTTGCATGGAATCTGCAAGCTCCGTACCGGGATAGGGCCATTTGCCTCAGGCTGTTATACCAGCAAGTCCGTCGGATTATGTCGTTAAGATTGATTTCCACTTCTCTTCCACAACTCGGAGATCAAAGTAATCCACTTGAAGATACATTCAGTGAAGATATAGCCTTAAGCAAGTTTAGTTTCGTGAGCATGTGCCAATTCAGGAAGGCACCAGGATTTAGAACGACAGTTGTTTGGGTTTGTGTATTCAACTTTTTTCTTGCCAACTTACACCATCATGGTCACCTTCCTGCGATCCAAAACTGCGTCGTTTCCAACGGAGATCTTCGATTGCATCATAAGTAACTGCGATAATAAGCAGACTATTCTTCAATGTGCTTTGGTGTGCCGCTCCTGGCGATCTCTTAGCCGACACTACTCTTTCTCCTCTTTGTCAATCAACGATGCAAACATGGTTCGCCATACCTTATTCTTGAAGGACAACCCTAGGATCGGAGAGTTCGTGAAGACTCTTCATATCAGCTTCACAAATCCTTCAAATGCAGCTGCATACACCTTTTTAATCATAATCCTAGACCAGCATGTCACTCCTTCACATCTCCATTTAAAAATCACCAACATTGTAGATGGAGCAGCATCATACATGTCAGTGCTTCAATCCAGCTTTAGAAGTGTGATATCTCTACACCTAGATGTCCGTTTCTCCAGGGATGATGCCACAGTTGCTATGCTCATTAGCTCTGTATCGTTCCCAAACTTACGAAAACTCATTCTTGTGGCATTTACTGGTATGGATGAGTTGGATGAGTCTGGGGCAGACGATGATCCAGATTCATTTACTTTTCATGCACATTCCTCCGACTTAATCCTGGCAAATGGGCTTCAAGAGCTCGACTTCCTAGCGACACATTTACCATTCACGAACTGGCTATCACACCAGAATCCCATTCCTTGTCCATCCACTCTTAGCCTTAGTAGAATCTCCCAGCGAAACGTGAAGATTTTGTCTGCCTACCTTCGTGCTATAGGCCAACGACTTGAACACCTCACAATAAATGTTTGTGAACATGATAGTCCGTATTTTTATTTCCCTGCTGTTTACATAAAAGTTAATTGAAAAATATTAGTGGATTATGTCTCAGATCATTTGGATTTAGGTGCTAATACGGAGCTTCAAACTCTCACGATCCTTGATTTCTTCAACGAAACATCTGTTCCCTTTCTGCTCAGGGTCTTGCGGCGTACATCTTCAGCTGTACTACAGAAGGTTTCATTCATATCACGTGGACCGGAGGATACAGACAAGGCAACATGGTCACTTTTGGATGATCTCATTGTGACACATCTGCCTCGTACTTGCAAGATACAAGTTTGTCTTTGGTACCGACACAGGGATCTCTACAAACAATTGCTTCCAAAAGCTACGGCTCACAAGATGTTGAATTATTGATTTTTACAGTCTGACTTTCCAGAGTCGATTGACTTTGAGTACATTGATTAGTTGTGAGGAATTGATTGTCTTCCCTCCTGTCTATACTGAAGGTGCCCCACAGAATCAATTCAACACAGTGATGACTGCTTGATATTAATATTCTTCTTTCCAAGACAGTCCATTGCAAACACCTTCTCTTGTCTTGTACCTCGAATTATGATCACTGCCTTTTTCTTGGCAAATGGTAGATGTTGCTGATACGTTACACAGCATCAACTCCGAGTCCCTGACAGTGACCTCAAGGGATCATCAGACTTATAGTAGCCACACCTTTGTACCAGAGTACTTCAGCAGTCCCAGTCAGATCGCAACCAAATGACCAAAATCTGTCATTCTTATCACGGCAGCTCTTGCATCGACAGTTTTTACAGCTCAGCTATTCGATTCGACAACGACATGCATAGGTATTATTGAATATATCGTCTGGGAGGGTATAACGGTAATATGTGCAAGGAGTATTCGTTCTATCATAACATATGAATGGGTTAGTCTGATTACAGCCTTCGCGATCGCAGGTAACGTCCTGAGCCGTCGTTCGAGTCACAGTAAGATTACCGTCGTGACTCCAAGGTCGACAGATGACCTCAGACACCAGAACACGTGAGACCGACTATGAGCGGATGTACAACCTTCCTTCAAAACCCTGCAGTGGGATAAGGTTCCCAGAAGTCATCTGCGGCTGGGATGCGGCAGGGTAACAATAATTCCCAAGCACAAATATGAAGCCATGGTTATCATCGAGTAAGAACTCTGTCTCTCTGGCCGTGAAATTCAGAATAACAAGCGCAGTAGAATTCCCCAAGGAACGCGTATAAGCGAAAACCTGCTCGTCACCGATGGAGATGTCGGTAAAGTCTCCATAGACCTGCACAGAACAGAAATGATCAGAAGAATTCAGACTATACATAAGAGTTAATTACTAGAACGTCATTCGATTTGCGAATTTTAAGAGCTTCCTTCCAGAAACTGTGTACGCTAGTCGGGTCGGAGGTTTGAGAGGCAGCATTCCACAGCTTGTAGTCGTCGTTGACACGCATCCATGGTGTTCCACTTGTAAATCCAGCATGCTCCGTTGCATCCCACTGGTGAGCCGCAGATAAGCATGACAATCGCGTTGGATACCATTGAATCGAAGTACCTGCATCGGAACACGAGCGTGATCCCTCGCTTTCCGCTGAAAATCATCCAACACATCGGACATGTCGACATCTTTACCATTAGCCTCTTTCTTTCGCTGATTCAAAATTCTGTAAGCAAAAGTACCATGTTTAGCTGCTAGTTCTGACAAAGTTTGAAATAGAATTGGCTTACTTGTTCCAATAGTTTTGCGACGCTACATCCTTATATTCTTCTATCCCCCACGATCTCGGGAAATTTTTGAGTCCGAGTTCCTGGCCCTGATACACATATTGCGTTCCACCGAGAGTTACTTCCAGCATGGCCAGCATTTTGGCGGAAAGAGAGCGCCACTGCTCGGAATCATTACCGAAGCGTGATACAGACCGCGAGTGGTCATGATTTTCAATGAATACCCTAAAAAAATGCCGTTATTAATCAGCATGCATTTCGAAGTGATAAACGTACGCGTTCCAGAATCCTTGAGCGCGCTCAAAGTTCTGCCATCTTCCCGAAGTCTCTTTAAACTCGGACAATTTCCAATTCCTATGAATCAGGGGAACCGGATCCCCTTCTTTCGGACCGTCGATGTCCATAAGCTCAAATTGGAAAACCATGTTGAGCTCTTCGTTCTTTGGCAAGACGTACGCCGCTAACTCTGACGCGTCGTGTGTAAAAGGTGTCTCTCCCACCGTAATCAAGTCATGACCTATTGATAAGCATTCATGGTGGGGACGGATGCAAAATGAGAAGGACCACACCATTAAGGACCTTTCTATTCATTTCCTTGATGTACTCATGTACTCTCGGACTGTATAGCATGAATTAGGAGCATCCGTAACCTTGGATAGAAAACATGCTTGCCCATTTGCGAAGAGCACACTCGCAGGCTGGAATGGCTGATCCGGATACGTAATTGGGGCGTCAGGAAGTCCTTCAACCTTTGAGATTAGATTGATTACGTCCATCTACAACAAGGAAGTTAGTCTCTGCGTAGCGCGAGATTGAAGGAATGTACCCTGAATCCGTCGCAGCCGCGATCAATCCAGAAGTGCATCAAGTCCCAGACTGCTTGGCGAACATCGGGGTTATCCCAATTAAGGTCGGGTTGCTTTGAGACGTATAGATGGAGATAATACTCATCCGTAAGTTCGTCATAATCCCACGCGGAACCTGTTACCAGGGTAAATCACTGACATTCGTGTATGATGCCGAGTCAAGTAAAACCTTGGAATACGGATTTCCAATTGTTTGGTGGCTGCCGATTTCCCGCGGAGTCATATTTCGGGGTACGCCAGACATACCAATCGCGCTTAGGGTTCTCTTTGCTTGATTTTGATTGGACAAACCATTCGTGCTGATGATTATAGGTTACGTAGTCGATAAATTTTCATCAGACTAAACTGAATGAACTGACCTCATCAGACGTATGGTTCACAACAAGATCCATCCTAAACATATTCTCCCAGTTAGTGTGATGTCTGAAAGCATTTTTCTGTACTTCACATGAGTTTCATTCCTCTATCATGGACACCTTGGAGCAGTTTGTCCCAGTCCGCCAGCGTTCCATATTGCGGATCGATATCGCGATAGTCCGATCTGCGCTTGGATAAGGGACAGCAACGTTAGATACGGTGGAGTGCAGTCACATATCGTATCCCATATCAGCTTGTGGGGAACGATAAATGGGCGACAGCCAAAGCACGTCTACGCCAAGGTCCTTGAGATAATCAAGCTTTGCATAAATGCCGTTGAGATCGCCAATGCCATCTCCATTTGAGTCGAAGAATGAAACGGGGTAGATTTGGTAGACAACTGCTTCCTTCCACCACGTACGGGATGTAGGGGAATTGGCTGTCATGGTGGATGGTGATCGTAAAGGGTGATAGTCAAAATGTCATCTGACCCAAAATGGACATGAACGTATTGACGGATAGATATATGTACCCAAATAGCGAGGAAGCACGAATAGTCCGACAATTGTTCACGGCTAGCGCCGCTCAATTGGAAAACATCCCAGAAGCTGATCAGATGGCGTGGATTCGACAGTAGTCCTGATGAAATCCTGCTCAAGTCTCAAGAGCTTCCTATCGAGGACGATCGATGATATCAATGATAAGTCCTATCCTCAACGGAAGATCCGTCACTGTCCATGCAGCACTGGTCGCTGTATCGATCCTGCTCGTTCTAGATCTGACCACCCTAGACCCTGGCCGTTATCACAACCTATCAGACGGTCATTCGAGTCATATTAATCTGTCAATCTTAAGATTGCGGGTCTGTTACGGCAATGGACTCGTGCATGCCATCCTCGCCAAATCCTCGCCGCTGGCGTTTGCAGGCATCGTGGTCATCTGATTGCAAAAAAAAAAAA
>QOVE01001494.1:4003-14185 GCA_003521275.1 Tricholoma sp. MG99
ACATGGCCATCATCTCCGCGCCGGTTCTGCTAAATTCTGGCCGGCAGGTCGACCAAGGATTTTTCTGCCTTGGCTGCTGGGACGAGTCGGACGAGAAAACGGGCAAGCACTTCAGAAACAAATACACGACAGAAGACATGTCAGAGCACATTACGACTTATGGACGAGTGGAGAGGAATCCTCGGATTCCTGAAAGGTTCATGCACGTTACCGTCAAAGACTAGATCACGCCGTAGTCAGTTTCCTGGCTCCTCGTTATGAGGAACATTGCCACCACATAATCTCACATAATTCAGCTTTGTATGGAGCACTTGTTTCGTAAAATCCCAAGCCCTGTAACTGGACTCTTCCTATGTAAAAAAACTGAAGCTACTGGTTATTCCCAGTGTTCAGCTTCCTTTTCTAATAATAGCATGCAGACAACGCGTTTGCGCCCAACTGCCAGTCTCCCTAAAGCTCGTACTTCTGTTACCAAGGGCTTCGCACTTAGCGCATTCCAAAACAAGCATCGGGTGACAACTTGCCGTTCGGACTCGAATCTTGTTTTTTTTTTCTGCCACAAAACTCACGGTTGACTCACGGTTCGACTCTTCAACTCAAGCTCTGACTTGTAATACGACTCGAGTTACATGTATGAGCGATGGCGAGTTGCAAAGACGATACATTTTCTGAATCTGCTATATGAAACCACTAAAAACAAAGGACAACCAAAGGACAGCTCAAATACTATGTAGGAATTATTGTACTGTACACGTAACTTGCACCTATGGACTCTAAAACAGACCATCTTTCTGCAGTCTGCTAAGCATTAACTGAGGAGGGACGGGTTTTGTCTGCTTTTCTGAGTTTTGGTGGTGGTTGTTGATGGTAATTGAAGGTTGCTAAACATAGTAATGACTCGGATACCCACAATATGCCAACGCCCACTACTTAACTATCTTCAAGCTCATCGGTGCACACGACTCCTATAATGGCCCAATTGTCTTTCCTGTATTTGCTGCATTTTTCGACAACAACGTGGGCTTCTATAGTCCGAGCTCGTCTTTCGACTGCATAATAGTCGTTAGCGCCAGATCCGTAGACTCTAGAGAAAACACAGCTTACTTTCGGTCACAGTCAAAGGAGTAATCAGCGGAATGATACAGTACTGAGTCTTCTCGTGCAAACTCGGAATGCCCCAGTAATTGGATAGTTCCATGATTTCCAGCAGATCTGCCAGATCCGGCGGAGATTGTTCATCGAAAACCCCCTTGTATAGAAAATCTTCATAATACACTGAGCACTAGTTTCGTTTCATAATAAAAAATACATACCGAGCACTATTCCTACACATTGACTTAAATGGCCTTCCAAGCGAACTTGAATAGGGAACTCTTTAGACGCCGGTCGAGACTCTCTAAAGTCGCCAGTGAACAAAGTTTTGAAGTAATCGCTGCATGTTGCTAAGTATACACGATGCGCGTAAAGGTTATCATCATCAAGCTCCGAGTCGTCGGGGATGAATAGCACATCTGTAAGCTGACATTCCGAACGCAAGAGGGAGAATTCTAAGCGCATTGAATGCGGCGATACTTCCAAAGTACTGTTTTTTGCTTTCTCTGGCAGAGTGGCATCTTTAAGTTGTTGTACCCCGGAAACTACCAATAGGTTTTTGAATGTAAGGAGGAATTTATGGATAGGATGAAAGGTGTGCATTATCTCCTTGATCCCTAGCAGTAAGTCATCGGCGGAGTGCCACTCCCAGGTCATCGTCTCAGGGTCTGCGACGTTCAAGAAAAGCTTGTGGGAATGGTGCTGAATCATATCCTCACGAGCCTCTTCTGAGTGTTGGTCAAGCCAAGCATACGTAGCTCGCAAATCCTGTAAGACACCTCGGTCTTGAGGATAATCACTCGATACTCGAAGCGCCAGTATATATAGATGCCGTACCTGGGTATGGGGTAGGAAACACTATTAGCTGCTGCAATATGCAAACTGAGTCACATGAATGAACACACCACTTCATCGATGGTTGGGACTCCGAAACTAGGGTTAGCAGTCAAGATACGCTGATGTGGGTCAGTAAGGCAGAGAACCCGCTGTGTCCAGGCAATTGCTTCATGTTTGCGAAGGACAATGTCCTTCGGAGCAACTACTTCTGGAAGATCTTGATTCCGGACATAAGCTAAAACATCTCTACCCCATCGAACTCTCCCATTGGCATGTGGAATGAACTTCAAGTGATTCAGTGGCTGCCAGGCCTCGGGCCATAGCCAGGCCAATTGGCCTGAATCACACAACGGGAGATCTCGACAGTAAGTTCGAAAAATAACCTCCGCACGCTGTAACTTGTCGACTGATATATCATCGTCGATGGAGCCTGCACATATTGTAAATATCTGCATATTGAGTGGGTGCTGACGTTTGAGCCCGAAATTTGATTTCAGCGTGGGTTCAAGAGCACGAGCCTCATCTATCACAAAGTGCTGAGAAACAGATCCGAAGGCAGCAAGGAATAGTGGATCGCGTGCATATAGTGTATCCGAGCGGCACATCACCCTGTTGCAGTTTGGAACAAGTACCCATGGGGTTTTTCCGTGTGAGAGTGTTGTTATTTTCTCCAAGAGCTCAAGGTAGTGTCTCATATCCGACAGAGGAAGGATGTCGTTGGGAAAATAAAGTGCGTCAAAGAGTTCAACCAAAGACATGGGAATGACGCCCAGGTGCTTGAGGTTTATTGAATATTTCGTGAGATTTGGGATGCCGATGAATGGCTTGACTGCAGTGGGCGTGACACCACTCGGAAGCATACAAACTTCTGTTGCAGGAAGAAAGAATACTACTGAATGATTGAGATCGTGGTGAACGGGTGGCCAAATAGGAAGCATCCTTGCAACATGAAGCAGATCTTTGGATGTGTTGGACATCTGTGTACGTAACCAGTTCGCAAAGAACAGATATTCATCGTCTTCCAGCCGCTGAAAGCGCTGTTGTATCGACAATCTGGCAGATGATCCTAGCGTCAAGAGTATGTGATCTAGTTGACAGTGAGAAAACGACTCAAGGATCTTTCCCAGGGCTTTGGGGAAATTTGAAGAATATGGGTTTACTACAGTCATTCCCAGTTTGGCGAGACAGTCCCACAACTTCGAAATTCCCGAAGAAGCAAGAATGATGGAAGATTGGTCCCTGCATTTAGAGATGGACAGATATCGTCCCTGTTGTGTGGTCGGCACGAGGGGGAATGAAGAAATGTAATCCAGAAGACTAGCAGCATCGAATTGGAATTTGGAATATTCGGACCAAAACCTTTCAATCCACTCTTGTTCAGATTGCAGCATGTTATTCCGTTCACTTCCCAGAGGTATGATCTCTTGGATAAGCTGTTTAAGCCCAGAGACACTTAGCTGCGTGATATTAAGGTCCGAAAATGCAGTAGCATCGAATCTGGGGTGAACAAAGTGCCTTTGAGAGAAGAGAAGGTCGCTGCTTCGAGATTGCGAAATAAAGTGCATCTCGGTACAGAATGATGCATTCTCAAATATGCCAAACGAGCCATCAGCAAGCGGGAGTAGAGGAAGGCCAATGAGGTGTTTCACGTCGTCCTTGCGAATGAAATCGAGAAGTCCACGGAACTCTGCCAACGTTAGCTGAGATGATAAATTACCGGTATATCGAAGAAGTTCATTTTTCATGAAGAGGGGGGTCACGGATCTAATGCCCGCATCCTGGATCGCTCTCGAGCGAATTCGAGAAGGGAGATATGTTACTTGACATGGCATGATACATTCAAGGACCTTGTTCAGCACAGCTGGTGACCCAGGCTTCAAGAGGATCGCCTCTGACGGAGACAACGGGCGTAGAGTGTACTGGGAGAGAAATACCTGCAGTTCGGTCTTACACAGATGTTTTTGATAGAATGCTGAAACAAGAAATTGGGAGATTTCGTGAGTCGAGCCATCTTCGGCATCTCCAGGCCACAACCACCCGTTTTGACCGTGATGGGTAAGCAAATCTGCGAGGAGAAATAAGTACAAGGGGGGAATGACGGTCTCCGAAATCCATTGGTTATACTTTGACACCAGAGGATCGTAGGCATCAGATCTGATCTGTCTCCTATCTGACGACAAGATGAAGGGCGCATTGATATGGACAGGTAGGGAGTTCTTCACAGAAAGAGGGAGCGTAGAAAAGAATTTGTGATTGGGTGTCCGACCTGATGAGTTCAATCTCGTGGCAAGCCCAACTATAATTGGCGACCGCAGGTGGTATTTGTCGGAGAATTCCAGAGAATAAGAAGGAAAGTCCTCTGTGGCAACATGAGTTGAAACAACACTCCACCTTTGATGACTGGCAGCTGCTTTGGACCGACAGATGTTCAAGTTCACGATCTTAGAGCAACATCTAGTAGTATCATCCAAATGCCGGTCCTCATGAACAGCAGAAATTGTCTGAATGGATGAAGTTGTGCGTTCCTTATCACGATGAAGGAATTTGATGGCCTGAAGCTTTGTGAAAAGGAAAAACTCGTGCGCTGACTGTGCGAAAGGCACTATAATCTCTTCGAATACCATCTTTGTGCCCCACGTGACCTCTGAAATGAAGTTTTTACCGATATGCGACTCGTTCCTCAATGGAAGTCTGAAAATTGTCTACCTCAAGATTAGACATTATTGAGGTAAGATACTGCGGAACAACAAACCCCATTGTAATCTGAACATGATTGGTGAAACTCAAAGATACCATGTAGTGAGGCAAGCTCATCAGGGTAAAAACTGCAAGGGAAATATCAGCAGTAATAACAACGTATATGATAAGAGTTATATACCTGTTCACATAGTCTAATGACAATGAAAGGACACGATCCTCGCCTGGAAGATGTTCTCGGGAAGGATCTAATAACATCACACGTTTTCCAGACACAATTGTGACCACCTATTAAACGAAAGTTAGGGATACAGTACTAATGCCAGTTAGAGCTGTGCGACTAACCTCTGAGAAATGGAACATGGTCAGGGCGCCAGATCCAAACTGGCCAATGGTGTCGGCCCTGTCTTGCTTCCCACCCCTACCAGTTTCGCAGATTCCCTGATCAAAATCTTTGTCGGTGAAGATGGCGTTATTGTGGATAACCAGCGAGGAACATTTTTGAAACTTCTCCATGGCACGAGACAGCGTGTTTTCCCCAAGATGTTTATACTGGTCAAGGAGAATGCTGAATTCGGTTGCTCCAGCATCTGTAGCATTGGCAACGAACTCGGTAAGGAATTGTTGTTGAGTGTAGTCTCTTAACTTGTTGCGAATCGTAGTTATTGGATCTTCCCCCATATCACGGCGTGGCCCTTTTACTTCCGCAAACTTCAGACCAAGGAACTGTATCTGAAGGTTTGAGGCGAGGGTCTCAGAAACTGCGGAATGAACAATGTGGACATTGGCGGTTGTGGGGATCAGACAGTCCCTGTGACCAAGGTCGTTATAATACACCTCTTTTAGGGGGAAAAATGTGTTTTTTAAATCAGGGACCAAGATAACTTGACGTTGTTCTTCGCTAATGTCGGGAGGCAGCAGTTTTAAGAGAAGGATCGCACTCTTTGCACTTATGCTTGAAGGAGGCTGTTCGCTATATGCTTGCAAGTCCTGGATAACCGCGGATACTAAAGGCCTAAGAAAACAATCAGATTATGAATTAGAGAACATGTATATAACCATACTCCTCGGAGCACCCCATGCGCAGCAAGAATGTCCTCTGGTGTTGTTGAACGAAAGGAATTTCATAGAACCCTGCCTTGGGCGATGCGCCAGAAAACACAGCATGCAATGTATCAGCCAATTTCCCTCCAGAAACAGGGACCCATGACCGATTCGCAATGGCAGTGTGCAGATGTTCAAAATCTTTGTCGACCAGTTCGCGCTGGCTGAGCTCTTTGATCAAAATCTCAATCTTCTTGTGCGCTTCATCAAGCCGAAGATCAAGCACCTTCGAAAGTTGATTGGCTAGAACCTTGATGGGTATAGGTTGATTCCAACCTAATGCGTCTCTCAGGGAAGGGGAAATTCTGATACTCGGTTCGACAAGTGAAAGGACTTGGTCAAAAAGCTCCCTTTGGTGCGAAATTTCATCATGACAACTTGCAGGCTGAAGCAAGCCTTCCTGTGTGGGAAGCCACTTGAGGTTTCGATCGATATTTAGATCAGCACAGTCGAAGCGTGAACGATACAGAAGCCGGAGAAGTCCGCGAGATAGTTCAACAATGACTTTTTCTGAAATCTTGCTAGCCGACGAGATGAACTGGATCCGTTCCCTTACAATGTCGGTAGTAAGAGTGTTTTGCATTATCTCGAGCAGTCGTAGACATTTGATGAGCGGCTCTGTTTTGTCTGTTATCTGTGGAAACCGGTTATCGTTTTGTAAGAACAGGGGCGCAATGACAGACTGCGGGTCGACGACATTTTCGGGAGCTTGTAAGGAGTCATCTGAGACCACCACAAAACGGGTCCGCCGTAGCTGTCTAAACAAAGCGGGGGAGATGCTGTCTTTATATTGGGCCATATATTCCAGGAACACGACTTGAGATTGGATAGACTGTGTGGTAAAGTGCTGAATGGACAGTTTCAGAATGTCTTGCGTCATCAATGAGCTAGGCGCGTCGGGATCAAGGATACTCAGAAACGAGGATTCCACCAGCCTGCCATCTACAAAGACTGTGCCATGTACAACAGGTAACATCCGGAGACTCCCCATGATTACACTTCTGACCTTCGTGTCGTCAGGAATGCATCCCCAGGCGGTGTCTGTATTCCTTGATCCTGCTTGTATCAGCGGGAAGATGGGGATCTTCTTTAGTCGTTGTTGCTCTTTATTACTAAGTGGACCTCCACCGGCACGACTGAAGTGCTTCAAAAGTACTTGGGCAACTTCGTTCTCTAGCGTTAAGGTACTGACGTGATGAATGTCAAGCGAATCCAGCAAATTGGAGATGCTATTGATATCGCTGAGCGGCCTGAATGAGCTCACGACTTTCTGAATTGGAGCAGAGAAATCAGAATGGAAGAATGGGATCCCTAATTTCTGGAGGCCGAAGATTAATGTCGGGTGGACTCCAAGTTTCGTATAGATGAGAGAGTCAGTTTTCTGCAGTCGAGTGATGGAAGGAAGTAGGGGAAGCTCTTGGATGAGGGGATAGAGCTGAGGTTTCAACTTCCAACTGCCTAGCCACGTCCAAAATCTTGACAGCAAGGCGACAACGTCGTAGCTGACATTATTTGCCCGAAGTATGCTGAGCGGGCCAGAATCCATTGTTAGATAACTGACGACAGCTTGAGGAGTGAGGGGTTGTACGTTGAGTACAGAGGGACCACGGGTCTGTAAAATTGTTGCAAGAGACTTGTCAAGCAGATGAAGCGCGATGGGGTCATTTTCACATCCACCAAATATCTCTAATTCGTCCTTCTCGAACATCGTATGAACTTGGGAAGATCCGTTCGAGTCAAGTGAAATATACCGGTTATCCGGAAGGGGGATGAGGGGTAGCCCGACAAGGTTGCGGAGGTCGTCACCAGTCAGGAGATACCGACAGATTACGGGCAAACCTGAAAAGTTCGAGGGAAGTCTAAGCTCAGAAACGTGTTGCTGGAACATCATGAGATTCAACGAACGTGGTCACTGAACAGGAAAACTGACCAGCAAAATATCATGTGCACTCGTCGGGGTTAACGGGTTGAATAACTTGACGTCCTCAAGAAGCTTGTAGATGTACATGGGAGGGCGAGTAATCTTCATACCAAATGTTGCCAGGGCCTGAAGGGTGCTTAAATCTGGATTATTCCAAGCTGAGACAACAACGGAATTGAGGTCGAGGCAGCCACAAGAGGGCCCGTTAGGCGGCGTTACGATGGGCCAGATGGGAGCCTCAGAGTTGTTGATGCACCGGAGTAAAGCCGCTGGTAAATTCTTCCAGTAGCCTGCATCTCCATTCTGATTTCCTTGAGCGGGTGGCCATGCTCTAAATACATCTGAAAGACCATCTTGCTTAATCAGTGTAGTGATCAGGCACATCCACGCGTGTGGAATATAAAGATCAAAGAGGAGTTGATTCCATTCCACGAGTACACTGAGTAAAAGAATGTCATTGAATGATCATCCGAGATGACAAGACTGGCTAACCTGTCTGCAGACCCACGGACGATGCCTTTCTCTTCGTGATTTCGGAGATTTTGTCTGGATTGCGTGAGCGCGAAAAGGCTGTGAATATGGACCGGGAAACCCGTCGGCAGAGGGAGAGGCAGATACGTGTATAGACGACCAGCGTACGTTTCCCGAGTTACGATGGAAAGCGGTGCAGCGATGCTGACATCTGGCAGGAGTTTGTGTGCAGACAATGCAGTTGTTGGATCGCATCCCGCTCGTTGCGATAATTGAGATGCTGCAGCTGATTGTGGAAACGATGCGTGGTGGATCCGCCATTGTTCTATAGTCGAGCATCCACTGTTGATGCTGGTTTCGACAGAACAAATAGAAGTGACATGTTTCCCTTGATTAACACTGATGGGTCCATCAAGGTTTACGGACTGGGACCTAGTAATCTTTGAAAGGGCCAGAACCGAGGAGTTTCCATGAACGTCGATTTCAATGACCTCAATCGACGTGATGTTCTCCAAAAATAACAAACAGATACGTATTTCATTGACGATAAAGTCCTCCAAAAGTTTGTGAATATCGTGTGGGACGACGGGTTTATCATTGATACTGCTAGGGAGAGTGCGCAGGGGAAGACGAATGATAGAGCCTGGGAATGGAAGTTCTTGAGAAGAAGGGATGCATGATAGATGGAAAGGAGTCAATTGATCAGCGAATGGAAAATATTGATGCAAGTCGAGTTTAACACCGCCCTCAGAGGAGAATTCATGTCGAGGATCAAGTATGGCAAGCGAAGAACCAGAGAGAATTTGAGGGCTGTCTGTGACCTATATTCGAGTTCAGGAGTTCAGGTGTGTCATGCACGAAACAGTAAGGAACGCGTGTTACATGGTAGCAGGATCTAAAACCAATTCCATACTTTCCGATCTTGCTAGATCGCGAAATCAGATCATGTTAACCTGAGTATGTACAAAAGTAAATAGACCTACGACGTGTCAGTCTTCTTTGATGATCGATGAATGCTTTGAAGCGCGTTCCAATCGGTTTGGTTGAATAAAGCGTCGTTGTACGCCAAAAGAGCAGGACCCTGCATCTCGGCGAGTTGTGGATGATAGAGGGAGCTAGTGGCATGAGATCTATAATCCAACAGGAATACCTAAGAAAAAGTGGTTAGGCAGTGCAGTGGCGGCTGTCCTTTGAGCGATGTTCATACCTGCTTAGAGGCTTGGGCATCATCCGAATTTTGGAGGAATTCTCGAAATAGCCCAACTGAGAAAGGGTAGTTGTCCAATATTGCACGGATCGCAGCTGTAGGATGCACGTTTTCGCCAAAAGCCATGATGAGAGTGAGGAAAGAAGGTAGAGCGCTAGAAGAAAGGATCAGAAGTAAAGGACCTATCTACTAAGAGACTGTACATATACATGACAGAAAACAAGCGAGCCAGCTACACAAGAAAGAGGCTCCCACAAGTAATAGTACAAGCACAGCAAGTAGTAGTACAAGCAAAGTAGTGGTACAAGCACAGCAAGTAGTTGTACAAGCACAGCAAATTGAAGTATCGCCATAAACAGTAGCGCGAGCCTGAGTCGGACTTGGATCTAGCCTTACTAATCCAACGAAGGGCTTTGATTCATCGAGAACTCGGCAGAGGCCCGCGGCTAGCATCAAGGAGCAGCACCGTTCCCCTGTTTGTCAGTTGTACGTCGCATGATTTCCTTGTCCTCAGCGTCCGCCAACAATACGTGGCTTAGACATTCGCCTATTTCCACCAACCTCCACCTCCCTGCCATATCGAAAGCTCTTCTGGGCTAGTTCTTCGTCGCTGAATCTGCCTGCCAGAATTATTGGATGTCCAGGTATTTCGGACGTCGGTTTATCCGCACAGCCTGGGTTGTCAAGCAAGCTGACGCAGAAGAGTATTGCAAGGCTTAGACGTCCCCATCAAAGCCCGCGTAACGTCCTAGCTGTTCGTCTGCCAGTGCCTTCTCGAACTGTCCCGCCGCCCAAATTCTGCACCTCCCAGTCCTGGGATATACCGATGTCCCAATGTCTCTTGAATATCTTG
>QOVE01001500.1:0-11691 GCA_003521275.1 Tricholoma sp. MG99
GGAACCTTGGGAAAATATAGCAACGGGTTGGTCTCCAGATTGGTTAAAGGTAAAATGCCGGGTGGTTTCAATGCTTCCGCCATTAAGTCATACCTTTCGAAGAGCAGGGGCTTGGGACCCTCCCGTTCTGGCGGCGTCCTTCTTGCTATGGCATGGGGCCTCCCAAACATCTTGGTTCCAAAGTCCTTGATGGCGTTGTTGCTGCCTATGCTCAGCGATCTGGCATCTCACCCCCTTCTCCAGGCACTGGTGCTGCCGGAGGGGGTTTGGGGAGGCACTGTGAATAGTGAAGAGCTTTTAAGTTCCGGGCCGAGCAAGGCCAATTTGCAGCGCAACATACCAAATTGCATATGCGTTATCTTCAAGTTGGCTGTGACTCAAGGGCCAGTGAGATCACTTTCGACCAGGAGAGGGCCAACTCTGCTACTCCCCAGGTGACAACTGGATGGTATAACCAAGGAGCGTGGTGATACGTACGCTTCTGGTATCCAGCCGTGGTTTGAACCTTTGAAAGCATGCCACTTTGATTCTTTGTGGCACTGGGTTGGACAAAACGCGCTGTTGATGCGCTGTGATGTCACATCTGGCCGGTTAACTGCTGTAGATCGCGCTATCATTGCCCGTTGCATTGCCCTTTTGAACCACGCAGATCCTGACATGCTGACTTATACGCAGCACCGTATCAATTGACAATACCCGAGAAGTCATCGGAAAACCTCCTGTTTATAAGGACGGCTCGTTGCTTGTAGCTAATTTGATTCAGCTTCTTACTTCTGCCTCCAGCGACTTTCCCTACTGCACCAAAGGCTGAAGTCACAGCAAAAGGCAAGATCGTTTACCCAGAAGAATGTGTGCAAATTGAGGGCTTATGTTGAAGAAATGGCCTCTGGTGATGCCTCTTCTGGAGCTGGATTTACAGAAGTTGGCCCCTGAGGAAGCTTGTGTATTCGCTGGGAGATGGAGGCCAGGGGTGAATTCACTATTGAGTGCTGCATTGAGATGGCATGGATGATGGGTTGCATCAAATGTTTTGACGGGCGCCTTAAGGGCGGTTGGGCTGATAGCAAGACAGGCAGGCCCACGGATGACAAAGACATAAAGGGTCGTTATGAAAGAGATATCCTGGATCATGCAGGTGTTCGCT
This sequence comes from Tricholoma sp. MG99, assembly GCA_003521275.1. NCBI lineage: Eukaryota > Fungi > Basidiomycota > Agaricomycetes > Agaricales > Tricholomataceae > Tricholoma > Tricholoma sp. MG99. The sequence goes on from QOVE01001500.1 coordinate 1,145, forward strand.
TGATTGGTTTGTGCATCTCTCGCTGTGTTTCCTTTGCTCACATGTCTTTTTAACTGTTCAGAACAGGAGCTTTTCCGCTGCTATAATCCCAAGAAGAAGATTTTCAACCCAGAAATAGAGCTCATTCATGATCTGGAACTTATTGAAGTGGCCAAGCCCGAAGCTCAGAAGTTCAAGCCTCAGCATGGCGATAAGTGTGACATTTAGGCTGGGGAAGGTGGCCAGCGGTTTGCCAAATTGAAAAAGGGCGCCTGCTTCTTCACGCCTAAAGTGTTCAAGTTCAGTTGGACCGTTGCTGGTCAGATTCCGGCAGGCTGGGATGCTGGTTGATACAGTATTCCTGATGATGCCATTACTCAAGCTAATCATGCTACTTTGCACTGCAGAGGCTCTCAACATGTCAGGTATCACAGATCCATGCAGATTATACAAGTACATGCACCCCTCCGAAGTTGGAACTTCACTTGGTGGTGGAATAGGCAGTGTGACAAGCATGGCCAAGATGTTCAAGAATCGCTGCGGCGATCGTGAAGTCCAGAGCAACGTTCTTCGAGAGGCGTAAGTTGATCTCGCTTTATCCAATATTAACCTACCGTTGTTTTAGAGTCATCAATACAACAGCCGCCTGGGTCGACCTACTTCTGGTGTCATCCAGCTTGCCTGCAAAGATCCCCGCTGGTGCTTGTATGGTCTAGTCCATTCTGCTCTAGCTCAGCACCTGTTGATTTTTTTTCTTAGCACTACTGCTATTCAGTCCTTGGGGATTTCTTGTGATTCAATTCTCTCCGGAAAAGCTAAAGTTATGGTAGCCGGCAGCTTTGCTGAACCCGAGCTTGCAATCGATCATGAACCGATCAAAACATCTCGACCGAAACATCTCACCCGGCAACACCCATGTCAACTCCTACTTCCCCGACTTTGCTTCCCTTCCTGCTGTCATTACTCGCAGACTCAGCTCAACGTGAATATCCACCACACTGGCATGCACAATGGAGATATTATTGTCAAAGTCCCAGCATCGAATGTTCACGGCGAGAAGGTCTTGGAGGGTTCTCCTGAAGCCTCTCAGCCAACTACTGTGCATGTCCTCGCTGGACAAGGTTCCCGGGAGCCTGGGATGGGGGTGGATCTTCTGTTGAGAGATGGAGGTTAGGGGTGGGTTCCCTGGTGAGGGCTGCATCGGGATGGTTTGGATGACAGGCTGCATCAAACCTTTTCACAGCGGCTCTCTCTGCGTATGAAATGGTTGAATAAATGACTCATATTGTACTCAGTTGGATTGGTAGCAAGACAGGTGAGCCTGCGGATGGCAAAGAAATCAAAGTTGTATGAAAAGGAGATCCAGGATCTATGCTATGGTGCTGGATGGTTACCCGGGCATTCGTATTCCATTCCATGCTTTTGTCTAGTACCTATTCTTGACCTTATACTATCGTTTACCTATTACATGCTCTGAAGTTGGAATTTCAGCAGTGGCAAGCATGGCCAAGATGTTCAAGGATCACTGCGACGAACACAAAGGACTACACATGCCATAGGAGTCCTTTGTAGATTCCATGCGAGGAATTGTCTCACGATTGTTGATCCGCTTTCTCTTGTCATTGACCAGCAGCCGGTTGCGGATTGTTCCTCACAAGAACCCACTACTGACAAAGTAGTGGGAATCTCCAAGATCGGCTGTAGCCTTCCCAGAAATTTGCACAGCAGGCAAGACTTAGAACTTTGGACCTGTGAGTCAACCACGATGCCTCCTATATGTAATTTTTACACACGTCTGAGTCAGGCGTGGTCAATGGTCATGCCACGGCTCCTCTTCAAGCTGCTTATCCTCATCCTAACTGCTAGCATTGTCATGCAATTCAACTGTGTTCATCCCTGCGAGGGCGCTTTTTCTACTAGAGCTGGTTTAAATCGTCACCAGAATGACTGTCAATTTCACCACATGTCACAAGCCTTGAAACAAGAGCAGAGGTGTGCTCAGCACACCCTTCTACCGAAGGTCAAGTTGAAGGCACATAGTAAACCCGGAGGGATGAGCCTTGGTGTTAGAAAGTCAAGAATTGATGTACAAGCACAAGTGGGTAACACACTGGCTCATCTACCAGACTGAGCTGAACTATTGGCTTCAGCACTCAAATAATCCTTCTCCCCCAGCATCATCGGCCCCCTCTCCTTTCCATGCATCTCCACCTTCTCATGTTGATGTTCCCACATCTCCCACATCGCCTGCGTTAGATTCTGGATGACCCATTAGAAAGACTGCCATGCCCTGCCCCTTCGTTGATGAGCTACCTTCAGTACCAACTTCTGCTTCCCCAGAAACTGAACCTCGCAGTGCACATCTCATCAAGCGCGTCATTCTTCATGTTCGGAAGTATTTCCGAACAGGGCTCAATCAATTCAACATCCTCCACAAATATGTTAGGCAGCGACCTTCATATGACCCTGATGCATATGTACAGGCTAAGGACCTTGCAAATTTCCCTCTATATGCAGGATCTACCGACGACACAAACAATGTTATGGATCATCCTCCTCCACCATGGCCCTTTGAAAACATGTCTAAATATTTGCTCATAAACTGGTTTCATACTGGCAGTACCCAAAAATCAGAGGCAGAAATCACTCGGCTTGCAACAGAGGTGATCTTAGCCCCTGGCTTTCAATCTCAAGATCTTTCTGGATTTAACGCCCATCAAGAAAATAAGCGGCTGGACAATACCACTACCACTATGGGGAAACCAAATACCCCGTTTTCAACAGATGGCTGGCAGGAAGTTTCTGTGAAAATTGAGGTTCCCATTGCTCTCAAGAACCATGCGCCTCAAGTTTTCCATGTTCCCAGACTTCATCGTCGATCTATAGTTGAGGTAATCAAGACCACATGGAAATCACCAATATCTAGTCAGTTTCATCTTACTCCATTCCACAAAATCCACGTCGATCCCACGGGCAAGGAAACCCGCATCTACAATGAAGTCTATACTTCAGAGGCTTGGGAAGCTGCCCACGACAAATTGCAAAAACAAAGGCCTGAGCCGGGGTGCAAGCTAGAAAAGGTTATAGCTGGCTTGATGTTCTGGTCGGATTCCACCCACCTGGCACAATTTGGGACAGCATCGGTTTGGCCACTTTACATGTACTTTGCCAATCTTTCAAAATATACTCGAGCCAAACCAAACTCTGGAGCTTGCCATCATGTGGCTTACATACCAACAGTGAGCATTGGATTAATTGAGTCAATGTAACTAACATCGTTTCTAGATTCCTGACACATTTCATGACTTTCTCTCTTCAGTTCTTACAAAGCCCAGCCACCAAGCTGACACCTTGGTGCATTGTCGACGAGAACTAATGCACCAAGTTTGGAGCTTATTGCTTGATGATGAATTTCTCCAGGCTTATGAGCATGGAATAGTGCTCAAGTGTGCAGATGGAATATTCCGATGCATTTATCCACGCATCTTCACTTATTCGGCTGATTATCCTGAAAAGTGAGGATATACTGTATGCTTCCCCATTAGGATTTATAAAATTTCTCCAGAGCCCGCTTAGCTGCCATCAGAGAGCTTGGAATATGTCCATGTCCTCGGTGCTGCATCCCTAAGCCCGAGTTGGATAAGGTTGGTTGGGTTAGAGATAATAAAAACCGCATAGACCGTGCACAATCCTTTCTTTCCAACCTGGTAACAAATGCGTGCCACTGCATATATCGATTGGGGTATGGTTTGAAATCTAATGTTGTTGAAAATGTACTGCAACCAATTTCTTTGGTACCAACTGTTGTGAGCTCATTCCCTTCTACCAATACACCTGCTCTAATTTATCATGCAGAATGCTTTTGCTGACAAGCTAGGACCTTTTGGCTTTGATCCTTACCGGATGCTAGTAGTCGATCTAATGCATGAATTTGAATTGGGGGTATGGAAGTACACATTCATTCATATCCTTAGGGTTCTCTATGCAGCTGTTCCTGGAAGAAAGGCAGTGGATGCACTTAATGCTAGGTGGCTACTATGGAAACCCATCCACAGTTTTATTCTACAGAGGACTTCTTGGCTAGGTTTCGGCAGATTCCAACATTTGGCAGGGGCACTATTAGGCAATTCTCGAATAATGTCTCAGAAATGAAAAAATTAGCTGCACGAGATTTTGAAGACCTCCTTCAGGTGAGTTATTCATAGTGAAATAGTATCAACACATTTGATACATTTTGCAATAGGATATGATTCCTGCAGTTGAGGGATTGCTTGATGAACCATACAATGGGCAGCTCTTGACGGCATTGTATCGCTTGGCTGAATGGCATGCTCTTGCCAAGCTGTGCATGCATACTGAACACACCCTGGAGTACCTTGACCAAGCTACCACAAAGCTTGGCCATGAGCTGCGCTCATTCCGGGAATGGACTCGGAAAGTGTTTTCATGTCAGGAGCTACCTGGGGAAGCGGATGCCAGAAACCAATGCCAGCAACAGAAAGCAAGAAAAGACCATGCAAGAACAGGTATGCCCAACATGGCTAACAGGGGTGAGGACCCCACCGCCAATGCCAAGGCCACTGAGAGGGCTAAACCGAAGTCCAAAACCCTCAATCTTTTCACATACAAATTTCATGCCTTAGGAGATTACACACGAACTATCCACCTCTTTGGTACCACTGATTCATATTCAACTCAAATAGTAATTTACCTTCTTCCTTTTGTTTTCCTATTCTCAATTCTCATCTATGCAGGGTGAACTTGCTCATCGCTTTGTGAAGCAGTTGTATGGTCGTACAAACAAAAACAATGCTATCAGACAAATTGCAAAGAATGAGCACTGCAACGTTCACTTGAGACGTGCTCGTGAAGCTGCTGCTGCACCTCGCCGGCAGCATGACCATCATGTTCAGTTTTCAGATCATGATCCTCTTCCTCCCACTAGCTTCCATCAGCACCACCATATGAGCGACTCCAAAAACTTTCCTCGTCATCTAATGAGTTTCATCAGACAACCACCTAATGATCCAGCCAAAAAGGTGAGTCTAAGCTGTTAGCCAGGCATGCCGTAGCTTACCCCTCAATTTTCATAGAATTTCATCCCTAAACTGAAGAGTCATTTGTTGGGTCATCTTCTGGATCGTCCATATGATGGTGACGAAGAGCTCATATACTCAGAAGAGCAACGAAACTCCATCCGAATTGTCAACGACCGCATTTATGCCTCCAAGGTTCTCCGAGTGAATTACACTACCTATGACATTTGCCGCAGCCAGGATTCAATGAACCCATGCACACATTGTGATGTCATGGTTCTTTCTCCAGAAACTGAAGATGCTGCGCACCCATACTGGTATGCCCATGTTCTTGGTGTCTTTCATGCACAAGTGCTTCACACTGGAGCCGCTGCCAAGAATCGGTCAGTTCAATCTATGGAATTTCTATGGGTCTGCTGGTTTGGTGTGGAGCCCAATTACAGATCAGGAACCCGTGCTGCTCGTTTGCCTAAGATAGGTTTTGTTCCAGACACAGATGACAATGCATTTGGTTTTCTGGATCCATCATTGGTTGTGCGCGGCTGCCATTTGGTTCCTGCTTTTGCAGCTGGCCGAACTCAGTCCCTTCTATGTACCACTTCACCCACAGCTGCTCGAGCCCCAGGTGAAACGGATGATTGGGTAAATTATTATGTGGTCATGTAAGTTAATTGTCAATGCTTTCAGGTTGAGGCAGCTAAATAAAGTCTTTGTAGTTGGGTTGACAGAGATATGTTTATGTGATATGTTGGAGGTGGCATTGGGCATTTAAGCCAGCACTCTGAGGCAAAGATCACTGATAGCGATGCAATGGATGTCGATGTTGATGCAGTGGCCGCTGATACTACTCGTGGCAATGATGTGCACATGGCTAGTGGAGACTCAGATCAGCAAGTACAGCAACTGGAGCAGCATGACTCGGATGACGAAGACAGCTCAGACGCTTGCAGTGGATGGGATTCTGATATGGACGGTCTTAATAGTGACAATTCCGAGTCAGACATGGGCCCTGAAGATGGAGAAGGGTTTGGTGATGACAACAATGATGGATATGACTCCCTATGATCCTGTTATCATCTCTATGGGTAGCGTAGCACCATGCAAACAGTAGTATGAATGCAGTGAATACATTAGAATATCAGTGACCTTTCTTGCTAAATGCTTGACCAAAAGGCAGCTATGAAAAAAGCAGCCACGAACTCACTGCAACAACCCTTGAGACAACTCTGCATCATGATACTGCCGGAAAGTTGCTGAATATCAGGTCTGGGCGGATTCAGGTGCTGCATACTTGACGAGTGGGAAATTGAATGAGATAAGAAAGAGGGCTTAGCAGGCGTTCTGTGCAATGAACGGTGGAATTATATGTTCGCATATCATCAATATATCATCACTTAAGTATTGAATTTGGATCGATGAAAGTTGGGTTATGAGAGCCAGTTGCCCGTGCGAATCACATGTCTTCACCTTCTCCTACCAACTCATCTCCCATACTACACTGACTTGGTGTACATTTCCCCCAAATTTCTGATGATACCGACATTGATCCTCCCTCAAGTTCAGTTTCTCAGGCTAGAACATACAGAAAAGGCCCGCCGGACCTAGATGAGCAAGTCCCGCCTAGCTCTGAGTCACACTCTGAGAATGAACTTGCTGATGACAAGAATGAAGATGGCCCCCGGGGCGTGCCGCATCACGATTTCTTTGGGTGGAGGAAGCAAATAGCAAAGGTCGATGAAATGGACGACTGAGCTCAAGTCATTGGCCATATCTGGCTTTCTAAACGCGTCGCCCTCTGAAAGGTCATCGGTTATTCCATCACATCTTGAAAGGGAGCAGTCTCCTCATGTTCCCACATTTTCCACGGTATGCCTTTCAAACCCTTTGACTTGAGATCAATCTACTCTACATGTGTCGCCCTTGATACAGAACGCCTTTAGCAACGGCCCCTCTCCTTTTACTCCTCAGGTCACTCAAGCTTTCCACCGCCTGAAGAAGCCCGTTGTGCACGATTCTGACTCCGAGGATGAACTTGGTGACAACAAAGGCTCATAAGCCACCAAGTTTCCCGTGTTTCCACATGCCGTCAACACACCTAAATCATGACCGTCCCCTACTCCCCCTACGTCTGATGATGATGAACTCCCAGCACATTTAATGCATGGATATAAGCCCAGAAGCAAAGGCAAGATAGACTCTTCCGCTTCATGTGCGACTGCTGTTCCACTTCAATTCTCCGAAGATCCAGATGGCTCCAGTGTGGCTTCCAAAAGGTCCACTCATAAGGAAGGATAAGCGAAATAAGAAATCCAAAAACAAGGTTAGTTGTTGTTAGCAGCCTTGCTCTCGCATTATATTCACCCCCACTTCAGCCCCCAACAAAGAAGGAGCTTAAGGAGACTAGACGCAAAAGTGCTCGCCTTGCTGGGGACCAACAGGTGTCAATTCCTTGTAGCGAAGAAAACACACAGAAATACACGTTCTAATCCCTTTCTGCTACCGTAAAAGTGGTGTAAGTGCTTTTTTATCGACCCGTGTGCTGCTTTACAACAATTTTCATCTTGGTAGCGGGTGCCCTATTGGAAAGGAACCGTTGTCAGACCCGATTGCAGATTTCTCCTCCCCTCTTAAGGATGCCATACCATCGTCAAATCAACATGTAGGACAGCCTTCGCCAATGCTTCTTGAAACATCTCTGGCTAGGGAACAACCCTGGGACCGCGACAGCTGTGGTTCCTTTAGTTGCAGACTTCGAGAAAGACAGCAGCTATCCCCAATCCCCTCAAGTTTCTGATGTATTTGGTGGTGAACTGCTTCAGCCTGGATTTTTGGACCCGTTTGAATCAGGTACAGAGGTTCAAAAATCTACCTCATACAAGCAACCGGCTGGTGGGCTCAGGCTTTCCAGGTCATTCTTGGACGAGGTGCATACTAGAGATGTTTATTTAATTCACTACCAACTGACGCATATCAGCTGGGCCCAACACTTAACAAACTCCGCAAGCCTGGTCATTCTGCACTTGATCTCATGCAGGACGTCGTCCTACAACCTGCGTTCTAGATTGTTTCCAGGGCCTGTTATGCAAAGCTGATCAGATCTTCGAAAAGGAAGAGGCCTATCTCCTGGAGGTGGTGAACAAGAAGCTGCAGACGGAACCAATGCTATATGTCGACGATCATGGGTGTGCTACCTTATCTGACCAGATACTCTGAGATTAATATGCAAATAGCTTCCTAATTCAATTGACAGGCTGTGAGCCCACGAATCTATATACCACCATCTGATTACATCGAATTCAAGGCCCAAGAAACGGATGATGAAGATTCATTTGGATTCATGGTGGGAGGAAGGACAACAGGAAGAGGAAATGACTCTTGAAGGATATATTGAGGTGGAGGAGGGGGGTACGGGGGTGTATAACATCGATATGCGGGTACGTTACTCGCTTTTAAAAAACCTTTCTTTTCATATGCCTCATTAATCGATCATCTCTAACTACATGCTGACCAGCCCGGAGTGGAAGATGGACATCCTGGAGATCATGGGTTGCAACAATGTTGCCCGCTTCATCGACCCCGACATTGAAGAGAACTTGATGCCCTGTAGCGAGGAAGAACGCCTCCAAGCCGAAGGTTTCAATGATTGTGAGGAGGATATGCATGGTCCCTACCTTGCAACTGAAATGATCCTAATCCCCTTCCTATCCACCCATGGTTGGGCTCTGATGACGAAGGCAAAGCCCGCTTCATGCAACACACCCTCTCCAAAAAGATCACCTCCCAAAGCGTCAATAAGTAACAGAAGAACCAAGTTCAACTCCCATACCAAGCAAGCTGACAGCCGAGCTGACGAAGGCTGGGCTTGACCACAGCCGCATCCAGGCTGGTGCAGAAATGTGGTGTGCCGAGCGAGAAGGAAAGAGGCAGCAAGATCAGGACAATGAAGATAGTGACGGAGACGTGGATATGGACAGGGAAGGCAGAGAAGACAGATGGGAGGATGATGGGATGGACATGGATGGACATGGATGGGGGTGGAGGAAGAAGGTAATGGAGCTGCGTCAGTGGTTGCAGCAGGTGGGAGGGGCCCGAGGACAGATCAACCGTTGGCGGGGATGCACAATGAGGGGGTGAGTGTTTTTATTGAAGGTGATGATATAATGCTGATTTTTTATTTCCAGCAAGCAAATCGTGCTGTCAAGCTATGCATTCTTGGGCAGCGGCTCCGAAATAGGCTGGCGAAGGCCAGAGAAGTGTCTGGACAAAGATGGTGTGCAGTGCTAGCACTATGCTGATCTTGACCGCATGCTTAGTTTTTTTTTTTGCAGCTGAAGCATCTATTTTCTGGCAAGAGGAAGGGTAGGAAAGACATTAAGCTGATGATTATTTATCCTTCTATAGACTTGCTATGCATTCTGTCTTACATCTATTCAGTTTGATCAATCTATGCACTTCCTACGACATCCCACCTCATGGTCACTACTAGACTCTTCCTTAGTCTTCTTAGTGAAGCCTTGAAGACTGCATAAAATGTTTCGCAAGTTTCTGTAAGCAATGCATCTTGACTGTATACTTCGGGAAAACCTGCAGAAAGGATGATAAAGATGACAAAAGCCTAGCTGCATAGACTTTTGACCACAACATGGTACATTGATTCTGCGGCATCGCTAGGTGGCTGAAAAGAACTAAGCAGCATGAGGTTGAAATGGGTGTGTGGTGAACCCCTGGAAGAAAAAATTTCCGATAATGCAGCACAATCCAAACATTCACATATCCTGAGGTGCTTGTACAAGCCATGCAGCAACTTCACAGACATCCTACAAAACAAATATTGACCGGCCATGAGATTTAGCCTTCATTGCAATATCATTGTCGCTGATATTTTACTCAACATACAAGTGGGATGGTGGTGAATCCCTGGAGGAAATAATACGGCACAATTCAAACATTCATAAATTCTGAAACGCTTGTACAAACCATGCAGCAACTTCACAGACATCCTGTAAAACAAATATTGACCAGCCAGGAGATGCAGCCTTCGTTGCAGTGCCATTGTCATTGGTATCTTACTCGACATACAAGTGGGATGGTGGTGAACCCCTGGAAGAAATAATGGGGCACGATCCATATATTCATAAATCCTGAAACACTTGTACAAACCATGCAGCAACTTCACAGACATCCTGTAAAACAAATATTGACCGGCCTTGGGATTCAGCCTTTGTGTAATGCTGTTGTCGTTGATATCTTACTTGACATACAAGTGCAAATAATGAAATGGCATCACACAGCCTCATGGATTCACTGATGCAGATACTGGCCGCTTTAGTATCCCATTGTTTTGCAATGCCAAAAAATCCTCTGGATGTGCTGAAATCTGATCTTACAAATCTCAAGAATCTCACAAAAACTAGAAAAGATGACCTTTTGGCCACTTTTGGCATGCCTGCACAGGAGGGAGAAGATTTCAGCCAATGAGGAGGAATGGTTGGATAATGCTGCCAACCCAGTTGACGAAGAAGCTGTTGTTGT
>QOVE01001507.1:0-16180 GCA_003521275.1 Tricholoma sp. MG99
CTTCAGAGGCGGTATCGACAGTTTCACTAGCTTCGCAGACGATTTCATACACATCCTGAATGTCGGTGGTACCACGAGCAAACGTAACAGATCCCACCGAATCAACAGCCCGCAAGAATGCCGTGATAGATGCTCTGCAAACATGCTAGATGAACCCAACATTTAGGCGGGAAAAACCACATGAACGTACTCTGTGACATGCATAGAGTGTTCTCCAAGCAATTGCTTGAGTTGCCGGGAGCCCACGCGACCGGTTGGATCATCAGCGATGAATTTTAAAAGCATTGCTTCTCTTTCTGCGAGAAAGGTGCCATTCGAGCGTATGGCAGATATTCCAGCGAATCGTCGCACAATGCGTCGCATCGTTCGTGAGCTTATCGAAATTCAACATCGGCTCGAAAATTGAGCAGCAAGGCCTCACGAGATATGGATATTATAATCCGCATGCAATCTCTTGGGGATTTCTCGTTTGAAGACGCCGCACCGGAGATAGTCCTCAATTAACGATGGGATATGGTGTGTAGCTGTGCTCCCGACTGTGCATATGAATTAATAAATAATGGACCGAACCGTTAACTTCAGTGGGGAATCTCACCAGACTGGAAGTTAGGAGATAGGCTGAGGTCAGTGGCGTCGGTGGCAAGGGGTGTGGTCATTAAATATAAAGAGTGAAAATCATGACAGGATTTATACCCTTCACATTGTGCTGTGGCCATCCATTTAACGTGTTCAATTTGGGGGTTTTGGCCAATCAAGTTCAGGGTTGAACCCACCACCGTATTAGAAGTGGCATCTGGAAAATAAATACCTTTTACGGAGATCATTATTCCAAAGAGAACTTGATCTTGAGTTGACAATCGTCTTTTGAATGTCTGCGGAGTCGAGCATGGAGGCTCGCAGAATTTCAGCTATTATTCTAACGTGACCACTATCGTGCAATAGCTCGCAAAGCTAACATGAAAGAATGACACCAACGTTATTCTAGAGATAATGGCCCATTGCACCTGCATTACTATTAGTATCCCAGTGATGTTCATATGCAGCTGTGCGAGACCCGGGAACACGCACGAGTTGGACTATGTTCATAATAAGAACCCTTTGAATAGTGCCACTCATTGCTCTCTGCGAAACCAAAACCCGTGTGGTCCACGTTCACTTGTTAGCACGAATTTAGAGATAAATGCTTTGTTTACACTTTCCCACAATTCGTCATCGACCCAACAATGACCGTTCTCTTGCAAACAGCTTGTCCAGACTGTTCATAAAACAACAATGGCCCGGGTTAAGCAGCTTCAAGTTTCCACTTCGCCCTCAAACCACCCCGAGCTCAGAGACACAGCTTGATGCACCAGAGAATGATTTTGAAGGGTCCGACGGCTCTTATTCGACACGAAGCGAGTGGAGCAACATATCGCGAGACGATGACAGCTAGTACTGTGCTCAAATTTCAAAAACCTAGCTGATGATGTCACGGTGTGTCCCTTGGATCACATGACAGTGATACTTCTCGGGCGAAAGTTCACGACTTGATTGATCTCCTCCATTAGAGCGTATCTGCAACCGTTTTTACTGAGACTTTCAATTACAACTCAGGCGAAACCACAAGCTCCAACCTGCTCCAACTTGTTTCCAGCCCCTTACCGGCCTGCCAGTGATGTCATTTGCCAGTGCCAACGCGACGCGGTATTTTCAGCAGTCTTAACAAAGTGTGCCATACAGATGCTCAGAAATATAGGGCCGTTATGCGGTCTCGCGTTTGCTCTTCTCGGTCTAACTTTCAGTCAACTTTGCATCTCCAAGCATTTCTAATGCGTTGACGGCTTAGAAACTTCCGGCTTACCCAACGTAGCTCCACGACTAATTTCAGATTGAACTCAGTCGGTAAAAACTTCGATTTTGGTGGTTGCAGATACGCTCTATTATACAGATACACTTATTAGATCGCCTAAAATCATTCCATACTATTCACCGTGACGGCATCACCACCCCCACGCGAAAGGTGTCATTGAACCCGCTCCTGTTCATACTATCTCCGCTTGTACTAGGCTATTCTCAAAATTTGAAGCAGAGGTGGGATCCTCGCTGGGATACACTTAATTTACAGCCCAGGTGAGCTCGGCCACGTTCTTGTGCCGCTACCCATAACCACACGATATATTCGGCATCGTGAATATGGCATGCTTTCAAGACTCTTGAGGCAAAAGATCTACAATTTGTTGTATTAAACTATAGGAACTACTTTTCCGTTACTAATAACCTCAGATCCATTTCACAAGTGAGCATCCACTGACACACCCCTGGCTCCTAACAATGAGAACACTTCCACCAGACCCTTGCATGTCTCTTAAAACCATTCTTCGTTACGGTTATCTGGCCATAATTCAACATCTATTTTGCGGAGGGAGTTGAAAGAAGACCCTGAAAGGATAGAGTCGATAGCTTTCCAACTGGACCAGTCCATCAGCCCTTTCTCAGGACCTGAAATATCCAATTCCAGCTTGATGACCTCCAAGTCGCTACTATGCTTCCCAATAGTAGAAAAAATATGTAGAGGAAGGGATAGCGAGTCCATGATCTTTGTGCGTAAATCGATGGATGTTAGATGCAGCAATTGGAGACCTGTATTAAACTCGAGGTTGATTTCGGGCTTGTCAGCTAGCTTCATCTGAATTTTGATACACATTAGGTTAGTCCAGAACTTCATGTAGGCTTCACTACTCACAGTGCCACAACCCCTCAATTCTACATGTCTTCAATGAGTTACCAATGGTTCGGAGCAGCAGATTGACTGCTGTTGCATCGTACGGCAGCCTGATGTTCAGAGTTTGAATACGTGACACTGCAAAAGGCGATCTCGGTCCAACAAGCCAGTTAATGAATGGCTGGTCATTGCTTAATTGTAAATGCAGGTTGACTAGGTAGCTCTGCTGAACCGAATCTAACCCCTTTTCTTCGGCCTCTTCCTCTTGATCTTCCTTGCTGGTCATACGGGACTGCAATTTCCAAGGAGATTCTATCGAAAATCCTGTAAAAGCTTTTGCATGATGTAGCCATGTCTGAAGGTCCTCCAAGTTCTTAAAAAGAGCATCGCCGATTTCCAAGTATATCATTGTTGGCCGACCCAAAACCGCGCATAAGGACTCTTTGAGGTCAGAGCCCAAGAGTTCCCAATTCAAGCGCCAAAACTCTAGTCTCTCCAGATTTGTAAGCTTTCCCAACAACAGAGGAAGGGTTTTATCCTTTCCGATCCAATCTTGCTTCCGCTCGCCTTGGCCCTCGTATACGTACAATGCTTGAATATAGTCCACAAGATGAGGGGAACGGAGCAAGGCTTTGTAAAGTCGCTTGCTGTATGGTACGTCCGTAGTACGCCTGCAATAACGAGCACATGGAGGCAGAAGTCTAATGCGGTGAAATAGATGTCGTTGACAGGTTGGAACCCACGACCAGCAGACGAGTGAGCAGCTGTGCAGAGTCCAGTCGCAATCTTTCACGTTGTCAATAATTTTGTCGACCAGCTCTTGTGCTATATTCCACATTGAAAAGGAAAGAGGGACCACGTTTCTTGAGTTCATAGGAGGAAGACAAGAGGCGAAACCTGACTCGGACGAAAAGGGACTCGGACTCTGAATGGAGCTTAAAGCTTCAAGCTCCGTAAGGAATCTGCAGCTAAATTTACAGCTACATTCATATCGATTGATAGGCCCCTCGCGAAAATTGCACACATTGCGGGTCCTGAATATTCCTAGGCCTGAATATTGAATATTCCTGATTTTGATGAACTTTGCGAGTCCTGGGAATGGAATGTGCGATTGTGTGATATTCAGTAATTGCTGTTCAGTAAATTGCTGTGAAGGACTTGAAGTCGGCATACGACGTACTAGTAGATGGTGTTAGATGTGAGAAGTTTCAACGCATCCTGGGTATACTACGAAACGGTGAGATAACATGTACGTAGGTCCATAACTCAGCTGTCTCCCATAGCTGAACTATATATTTGTGTGTAAGTGAGATCGTGAAAAGTAAGTTAGAATCTAATCTAATCAGAGAGATCATGTACAATGCAGAGTTCAGGTAGATCCTTCGGTGAAGGGTAGGGATTGAGAGTGATTGAACAGATAGCACCGGGTTTCGCCTTCGAGCTTTACCCATTTCTAGCTAGGGATCACCTACTATGCCGGGAATTCTCGAAGCTGCGAGAGGGGAATAAACATGGTCGGCTCAACGAGATCAAATCAGAGTTGGTAAGTGTCACTTACACATGATCATCCTGACTGACGCTTCAGCCTTAAAAGGTAGATAGTGTTCTTTCGATCGTGTCTATGTGCGAAAGGGATGGAGAAAGCACTGAAGAAGACACATAAGAGCGTTGAAATGATTTTGAAAACAAGACGAAGGCGGCTATCGCTCCAAATTAAAACCAGCAGCCCCGCAACCAGCAGGACCAGACCTAAGACCGCCAAGTAATATCCCAACTTGATCGAGAAAGCGAGCCATATGTCAAAAATCGACGGATGTTTTTTTTGCTTGAGTTCATCGAGCGCGTCCTTTGATTCGGAAGCCACCCATACTTTCTGGAGGTATTCTGTCTCTTCCGTTGTCAGCATCTCAAACCAGCGCGTAGAACCGTAGTTCAGTACGGCGCCAAACAAGTCCGCAAAAAGTCCCCATATGAACAGCATCGTGACAACCTGGTCAGATGTTGAGTATCCTCGAACAAGCGAGGCTGCGAGAAGTGGGGCTTGAACAGCAGCCAGAAATGTAGCCTGAGGAACGAGAGTAGATAAGAATGCAAACCCTGAGAGAGCTCGGTCACCAACTGACAAGGATTGCGAGTGTTTTATAGCCTTCTTGGGATAACTTCCTACGCTCAGTGCCTCCCCATTTGTCCTCTGAAAAACATTGCAAGAGACTTGAGCTATATTCACGCTCGTAGGCAAAATGACGTACTTTTGGTATCTTGCTGTCCATCAACAGGGGTTGGCGACTCCGACTTGGAGGGGAACGGTGATTGAGGTTTATCTGGAAACATGAATATCGAAGACTTTAGGTGTATGAAAAGCGTAAATTCATCTTTAACTTTGGAACGATCGTACTCGGTGTGACTACTGCAGTGGTGTCACTAATAGCACCGGGGGACGGATATGCGAAGTTCGGATTTCGAGAGCCTGACTCGGGGAAGTAGCCGTTCGGAGACATTGCTCCAGGTGCCTGAGTGTGTTCGTGGGGTAAGGGGAGACTCGGAGTTGGCGTTGGACCCACAGGGAGGGTCATTGTAAGAGCTAACTCAGCTAAGGCTGTTTAGTTTTCGGCAGGTGTTCACCTCATGTTTAGTCCGAGTCGCACGGTGATGATATATCGATGTCAGATGATATGTAACAAACTTCTGTTGCAATTGCTATGTACCAGTGCAACTGTGGTCGTGTGCCGACTTGCACTTGTTCGAGAGCGGTGGGTACTACAGATGAATTCAAAACGATAGGCCGCTCATGAAAAATTGCACACATTGCGGATTTTGAATTCTGGTGATCTCGGACCCTTTTCCAGCTACGAGAGGTCCGGCGGTAAGCGGTAGCAAAATATAGTCATCGATTTTTGTTAAAATGTTCTCCGGGGATCAAAAACTTGACCCCCGCAATGTGTGTGATTTTTCGCGAGTGGCCTATCGTTTTAAATTCAGCTATAAGCCGATCGATGCCAGATGTTCATTTACACCTCAATGTGAAATTCGGCCGAGACGGGCAGACACGCGTCTTCGTCGTGTTTTTCCCCCACAAACTTACAACATCCCCCTTTCCTCACCGACCTAACAACAAATTGTCAAACAGGCATAAAGGATGTGTGGGAGAATTAGAATTACGCGACGTTGGTGCACAGTTAGTGTCTTTTAATTCCACCTTCTCGGTTAAAAATTCTAACACTGTTACTGTAATCAACAGGCGATAGCATACCCGTCGTGCGGATGTCGTGAAACGGAACGCTTACATATGTTTGCCTGATGCTTTCGGCATACTTTTGACTAAGGCAGCAATTCTGGGCGCGCGGGGCGACTTGAACTTCTCTATGTATGGTTTACATCAATCACAGGTGAAGCGACGCTGCTCAGCTTAATCTTCTGCAGCTCTTAGCATCTTATCATTGACGTACATCGCCGTGTCAATATCTGTTTATGCCATTTCACGATCTGGTCCTGACGCACCTTTGAATTCGTGTTATGTGCATACGGCGACTAACTCCGTCCTTTGTTATCATCTCTCCTAACTCTAGTGTCGACTTATTCTCAATGTTCAATCAACACCACATTCAACTTGAAGTGAAGCAAATCTCACTCTCTTTGCTGAGGGCAAGGCGCACCAAGCTTGATGCTGCAAGTAGCACTTCAATGTGATAGTCGTAAGTATATTTCTTAACGGAGAACAGAATTGCTAATTAGACTTCAACTAGTACTGTTGACATATATTCGAAAAGCTTCCAACGCATATACCAGGAAACCATCAAACCACATCTTTGGACCATAGGAATCTATATCTTATGTATTCTTTAAGGTTAGCGCCCATGTTTCTAGAAAGAGACCATGCACGTTGTGACATAATGGCGTTCCCTTATTCTGATTATTCAGATATCTACCATGTCACGTACTACCAAGATACCTGACTTCGTCAAAACACTTTATCGAAACATCTTGGACCGCGATCCAGAAGATCAGACATCCATCGACTACTGGACGAATCACACCCGCTTCCATAGGGTCTAGTTCAACGATCAGCATGCTCTTCACCTCTAACGACTTCAAGATCAAGAACCTCCCTCAAGAGGTCATCGTGGATAAACTCTGTAGCTCAGTTTTAGGGCGCGAAGGAGAGTGGGATGAGAATCATTGGCTCCAGCGACTTGGACGGACGTGGTGACACGATCGTGATGCAGCCGATCGTCGATGATTGCGTAGGAAGCACAGAATACGGGCAAAAGGCACAGGCGGGTACTGTACCCCCGCCCGGCATGTCTGTTTAGCCCTTGATTCTCTTTGTACAAACGGTCTCACTAGGGTTCCCTTGTAGACCGATCTTTACATGGAATCCTGCTGACGGAATACCCGATTTCATCAAAACCCTGTATCAGAATGTTCTAAGTCGCGATCCACTCCCGGAAGATCATCCGGATATTGACCACTACATAAAGCATACTCGTTTCCACGGAATTGCTTCGACCATCGGCGGATTCTTTACCAGTGATGAGTTCCAGGCCAAGAATCTTCCTCGAGAGGTGATCGTGGATAAGCTCTACCGCTCAATTCTAGGTCGTGAAGGCCAAGACGATAAAAAACGCGATTGTCGCGACCGGCTTGCACGTGGAGATTCTGTTCAGGTGATCATCAACTTTTTTGTAGAAAGCGCAGAATATGAGGAGAAAGCACAGGCGGGCGCTATTCCGCCCCCTAGCATGTCAGTCTGTTCTCTGATCGAGACTCTCGATGATCTCACTGACCGTTACAGACCTATATTTACATGACATGCAACCGGCGGAATATCTCATTTTATCAAACACTGTACCACAACGTCCTAAGTCGCGAGGTTCAGTCGGATGACGGCATCGAGGGTTGGACGAATCACGCCCGTTTCAATGGAGTTGCTTCAACCATCAGCGGGTTTTTCACTTGTGACGATTTCCAGGCCAAGAATCTTCCTCGAGAGGTGATCGTAGATAAACTTTACCGCTCAATTCTAGGTCGTGAAGGCCAAGACGATGAAAAACGCGATTGGCGCGACCGGCTTGCACGTGGAGATTCGATACAGATGATCATCAATGATTGTGTGGAAAGCACAGAATACAGGGAGAAAGCACAGGCGGGCGCTGTTCCCCCACCTGGCATGTCAGTCTGTGCTCTGACTGGGACTCTCCATGATCTCACTGACTGGTATAGACCTATATTTGTGTGGCATGCAGCCGGCGGAATATCTCATTTTATCCAAACACTGTACCACAACGTCTTCAGTCGCGAGGTTCAGTCGGATGACGGCATCGAGGGTCGGACGAATCACACCCGTTCCAACGGGATTGCTTCGACCATCGTTGAATTCTCCACTTCTGATGAACTCCAGACCAAGAGCCTCCCCCAGGAAGCTATCGTGGATAAACTGTTCCGCTCGCTTCTTGGTCGTGAAGGCCGGATCGACGAACAAAACCATCAACCTTGGCCGGCTTACACACCATGGGATCCAATTCATGGTAAACGACTTTATAGGATGTGATGAGTACAGGCAGCAAGCGCAGCTGGGGGCCGTCCCGTCGCCCGATATGTCAGTCTATGGTACTAGAATTTTTATGATCTCACTTCACCTTTCGCAGACCAATATGACTGCGGAACCTAACTCGAGGTTGTCAGTGGTCATCGGACTAATCAACAAGCGACTCAATGGGTGTGTATCCGCAAGCATATCTTTACTGGCAAATATCAATTCTCATTCTCCATACCATAGGTTCAAAACAAGACGAGCAAGGATAGAGTTTACGTGATTCAATATGCATATTATATGTATTCACCAATCATGTTGAGGCTGGTGTGACACAAGCTGCCAAGTTGCTGTCATTCCACCGCAAATTTCTGCTTTCAATTCTTCTCTTGATCCAAAGCTGGGAGGCACAGATTCTACATGTTGTTTGATGAATCGATTGATACATTCTTCGAAATCTTCATATGATTCGATGTGCACGTCAGGGACCTCTGACTTCAGAAGATCCAGAAACTTTGAGCGAAGCTATTAGAATAGTGCGAGGACAACTTACATTTGTTTTCAAGGAGGCTGTGAATGATACTGGAAAGTCAACAAACTTGGATAACAAGTTATTGAGGAATAGCCCTCCCCCCAACTCCTGCGTTACCATACTTGCTAGGTTTTCACTTAGCTGTTGTGTCCTTGGAAAGTTTTGTTAGACGAGAGAGTAACATGTCAAATTATGGCGCATACCACATTCTGGTAAACTCATTTTCAAAGCGAACCCCTGCAGCTGATTTATCCAATTCAAGTTCGCTCCATTTGTTATACCAGCGTGGATCCAGCTCTCCACGCACTGCCAGTTCCAGGACCCTCAATAGTGCCCCCTTCGCCAGTGTCCGCGCCCGCCTCAGTGCTAGCTCCCATTCTGGCTGTAGCTTCCGTATCTGTTCTTGCATTTGTTTAGATAGCTGTTCGTGACCTCGCTCAAGCTTTTGCTGCTCCTCCCACTCCAGTCTTTGCTGCGCCTCCTGCTTTATTTGCTCCTCCTCTTGTTCCTCTCCCTGTCTCTCCGCCTCCTCCCACTTCCGTTTTTTCCACCCTTGCCGCCACCAGTCTCGCTTCTGCTTGACGATGATCTGGCCCTCCTGCTGAACGAGCTCTTGTGACATTTGCCTTTCCTGCTGCCGCCGCCGTTGTTCTTGCTCCCGCCGTTGTTCCTGTTCCTGTTCTTGTCGAAGCCGCTCCCGCCGCACCTGTTTCCGCAGTCGCAGCCACTCCTGTCGCAGCCACATCGGCCGCACCAACATCCTTTCTAATGGTGGCCCCATCTGTGCCTCCAGCAGCAGACCGAGCTGCCCCCCTAGCCGCCACCCAAGCCGCCACCCAAGCGGTGTACCCCACTGTGTCTCGAGTGCAGTTTCAGACTGCCCTCCCAATTCTCTTCCTAGCAAATGCGCCAGCAAGCGCCTCAGCTGCATCCCTCTCCACCAACACATGTCCCGATCCTGGTCCTGGTCCGGGTCCAGAACCACGTCTAGATCCATGGCCTGGTCCCACAGCGCACGTTGTGCTTCCTTCTCGATTAGCTGCCAGTTTACGCATGTCATATTCAATGCGTCGGCTAGCTTAGCTCCAATAGTTATAGTCTTTCGCACTGTGATCATGATGATAGTCTGTGCGAAGAAATAGCAGTTGTATGTGAGTAGCTTGTACCGATTTCCGGATGTGTTGTGAATGTGGAAAGATATATCGAGAACAAGATGGAGATCGATGGTTTTATCGTTACCCCAGCGCAATTCGATCATACTATATGATGTTCGATCAAGTTGCTCCAATGAAGCAACACGGAGTAGTGCGATCGTATCTTGTGCTGGGACGCCTTCCCTGATAGCGCCGAGGACAGGTCCGCCTGCTCTTCCTCGATCTACGCGATATATAAAGTCGCTTTGAGTTTTTATCATGAGGAACTCATGAAAGGGGGGGTCGTGTTCCTTGCGAAGCTGCATCGTTCGTATCTTCGTGGAAACATTTTTTCTGTGAAGATTATACCAGTTGGTAAGTCGTTCGTAGTCCTCGTTGAAGATCAACGGGTTGTCTAAATTTCGAGGCTCGCGGGAGGATGACGAGATGAACTTTGAACCAAAGATGAACTTGAAGGGAGACAAAGGCATTCAAAGGACTTTGAGGATGGTCCACGGAGGGTAGCGCAGAATTTCGAAACCTTATACGCAGGGGAATATAAGAGACGCTTACCCTCGTAATTCAAGCTTATGTCTAACGAGAGTTGCGCCGTGTGCCATGAGCATGTTTGAGTCGGCCCGGCAAGCTCAAGGCTATACTAGCGCTGAAAAACATGCGGCGACTGCCAGCAGGTGTCCTGCCAGTGGGAACACCTGAATCGAATTCGTCGGAATCCCCGGATGGATGATATGTTCGAAATTGAAAACTAGAAATGAATTCGTTGGATAGGATAGGACAAGATACGTAGGTTTACCATCGCGGTGAGGAACAATGGTTATTTAATTATTTATAATTTATTTGTATGTATGTAAATGTTACAAATTAAAATTCTCCCGCGCAGCCTACTTACTGCTCATCATTGATCATCTCACCAGCCTATTATCACGTCAGACGAGGCGGAGACGACGAGGAGAGCCAGGCAAGGGAATTGAGGGTACAACTCTACGGTGCATACCGAACTTTCACTCGCCTGCGTTCTGACACATTCTTTCCGACTAAAGGCTCCTGGGGGCGTTCGTCGTGTGCTTACTAGCACGTCATTTTACATCGTTCTGGCCATTGGCCCAGCTGTATCGGGGCCTGGAATTCAGGAGGTTGCTTCTGCTTATCTGATGTATTTGCAGTTGTCATCTGTGTACATTGTACAACTTGAATAATATCTCGACTTGTGGGTTCGATGTTCACCAGGAGCTTCTCGCCGTTCTCAGAGATGAATGAGTATCGAAATGCCATCCAGATCCCATTTGTATTTCTCTGTCTACTTTGAAACTTTTTCTTCATACATAGTACACAGCGTGCAAGCAACGTGTCGGAGTGCAGACTTGAACGCATGGTGTGCTGATACTATGAACCTTTCCGAAGCTTTCCGTATGGCCGACATATCGTCCTCTGTACTGTGTAAGTGACCTAATAGCAGTCATGTTCATGTGTATAAAGATCATAAACTATAGGATGTACGAGTTGAAGTATTTGCCGCGGCCCAGTGCTAGCCCCTCATTTCGACCGAGCTCTGTTACTGTGACTGAAGAAGATGCTCCTGGCAGTTTGGCGTCAGCGGCGCGGCATCGTTATATGAACCTCATGTCTCCACGTGAACGAATGGTATACGCTCTTCCACAACTTGTGTGTGACTTATTACTTGCTAAGTCTCTCCTTAGTATGACAGAACTTACATTGCGCACGAACAAAAAGTAGCGGAACATGAGGTTCATGTGACTCGCGCAAGACGTCACATTGCTGCTGCTGAGGTGGGATTTGCAATGAATCGTGTAAAAGAAGCTGAAGGTCTGCTAAAAAAATGTGAGCACGAAGTAGCCACTGCCAAGCTGCAGCTGCAGGAGGCAGAAGAACATATCGGATGGGTCGAGCAGCATGTCCGATCTCGGAAATAGCAACTACTAAGCCAGCACCCTACGCTTTTCGACACTGCATCAATGCGAAGTCGATCTTCATCCCCATCCAGTGTCAGATCCCCATCCAGTGTCAGCTCTGAGTACTCCGAGTCAGAGGGTTCTGCTGCCAGTAAAGCTCCCTCCGGTCGTGATGAGGATACAAATATTGGTGCTGAGGTCAACGGAGCCGAGGAATGCGAAAAATCGTATAAATGACCAGGACCCACTGTACCTTGGACTACTGTTTAATCATGAAGCTTGCAGCAAGTCCCCGGCGATATCGGATCATACAACTTGTGTGATTCCTCCTTCGTCGCCGCCTATAGTCCTGCCAGTGAGAGTCGCCAACCCAAATAAAGGCAGGCGCGCTAAAGAATGCTCAGCCAGCCATCCGAAGAACCACGATACAATACTCCTACAGCCATAGCAAGCTGTTTGGTGCCCATCCAGAGCATCGAGGCATGAGTCGCATGACAGAACGATAGGCCACTGGCACACCAATTGCAGTAAGTACTTAGCTGGACCCCAATTGCTTGACTGTGAAAAGAAATCGTACGACAAAGGTGACAGTCACCCGGACAGTCCTTGCGCATGGGGAGTTGATGATAGCATGACTTTGGGTCATCCGCCTATAACTACGTTGAACTCGAAAGCTTGAGAATCGAAGTGTAAAAGAAAATTGCGAATGTTTCCTATCCCACTTGCGTGGAGTAAAATACACTTGAGGTATACGAAATCGGTGTGGACGCACTACCGGGAGATTGGGTTGGTACTCTTCCAACCCGACTAAACAACAAACTTCTTGAAAGCCTCATAGCATCGGAGTATGATGCGCCTGTTATCTAAAGGCTTCATACCGTCAATTCGCCTACGAGCGGGCCTTGGGATGTCGGGAACATGGCCCAGAACAACTGTAGGAAGTAGCTGGATAGTGCCCACGTTGACACACTGGACGAGGTCGGTACTGATGGGGATTTTGAAGAAAGTAGTACGTAGGCATCGTGCCAACCATGGTGATGCCTGGGATGATCTAATTGTGCAATATCACGATCAGCAAACTAACGGTAGACGTCCTGGAGTCCATACCTTATTCTGCAAAGGATCAAGACCTGAGGCCAATTTACGCGCGTGGTTGCTCTGGAATGCGGCTATTGCCTCGGCAACAAGTTGAGGATATGGATTGGTATATCGCTTGTCCTCTTGCGTAAGAAGAATTATGTCGTCTCTACTTCTGTCAGTGATGCAGATGTCTGGTTTGACGTTCTTGTACTCTCCACAAATCAAAAGTCGTATCTCTTTTCGAGTGCGTATGGCACGGGGACGGTGAGTGTATCCTAGCGCAAGTCATCAACGGCTGACTCCTCCGCCTCATTCGGAACTATCGCAAGCTCCATCTGAGTGAGAAGCCTGCAGCTGTCTTCTGTAACTGTGTCGTCGGCGGACTCTGTTATCAGAACCTCTTCACCAACTGTGGGCTGAGGTAGAACAGGCATATCGAAGAAAGTCGCTGCATTCAGAAAACTAATTCTGATATTATAAGCATCGAGTTCGTTTCAAGTTTGTGTCCATTCGTTTCCCGACTTAGGTAAGCGGATGATATTGGCCATACTGTAGTCTGAGTCTCAGAAGTTGGAACGCCAGATGGTTGGGCGTCAAACGTTAAGCGCTAAGCAGCAAATCAAAAGGTAGCAATAGACAATCCCATCATAATCTTATCTTATCCAAATGAGACCAAACATAAACAAAATAAACAAAACTTGCAATTGAATTTGAACGTTGATTCTTGAAGCCATATGAGCGGTTCGACTCGTTCGAGCAAATGGTTCTCGGAGCCTGCACAGTATCGAGGATCAATCGAAGATAGTCTTCAAAAAAAAAATCGGACCGCAACCCAGCGAACTTGCAGCGAACAAAAGCCAAGCCTGACTAGGCCTGACTGATCATGATGCATGATGCGTTCTGACATATGTCATGGGACCGACCCTGTTGTATTTCTATAAGGGTAGTACGAGTACTAACGGGTATTACACAGCACCAGACAGCTCCCAACTTCCAAGCAGTTTTCCCTCAGAATCCTATGTTGCTTTATCTGTCTAATCGCTCCGCGCTGAACAGTGTCTATACCAGTGCTGAAGGACAAGTCTTGTATAAAACTCAAACGCCCATAGCACTAAGACAAAGAAGGACGACCATCAGTTGTGTTGTTCCCAACGACATCAGTACAGAGCCTGAAGACATGCAGGACAAGTTCGAGCTTCTGGCAGAGATCGAGTATAAGGCGCGCTCTTCCTCGATCATTCGATTTAGAGGGGAAGAAATAAAAGCAAGGGAATATTTCCGGAAGGAAGGTTGGGTAGGTCGGTGAGTCTGGGACTGTTCATGATGCTTTCCACGATTTACTAACCCTTCTGGAGGTATCTCACGTTTACAGGCCCTGATAATGTTGAGTACAAGTGGCTTCTTCAGGTGTGGACTTCTGAGGTAGGTATCAACAACATATTAACATTCTTTGATATGAGATCTCTCCGTTGAATATTGATCTTAGCTGGTTGTGAACAACGAGGAGAAAACATTGGTGGCGCGATTGAGCCGCAAAAGTTGGGGGATTATTGGGTCACCTCATCCTTCGGCTTTAGAGATAACTGAAGCTGGAGAGCACATGGTCGAGACGGTCTTAGTCACCCTCATGGATGTTGAAAATCGACGTGACCGCAAGGAGCATTAAGTTCTAAAGGCTCTGGTAGCTAGATCCAGCATGTAAGCATTACAGTATGTGAGGACCAACATTGATATTTCCGAATTTTCTAGTGATTCGACGTATCTGGATTTTGCACCCATTTTTACTACTGAGATTTCCAATTACAACTTGGGAAAACTAAGCGAGCTCCACTTTCCCCTTGACTAATTTTACTTGAACTGAACTCAAGTAGTATAAATATTGATTTTTTGTTGATTTTTGGATTGCAGATACGCTCTATTCCGCTCATCGACCATTCCACGGACTGCCTAGTCCTCTCGTTGTATGAGTAGGATGAAGAGTCACCCACTAGGAAAGGGATGACCACAGGGAGGCTCTGCGAGGCCTAAGCAGTGGGGTTGAACTACCAAAGTACGAGATTCACTACTTCAGTGCGCCACTGGCAGCGCCACGAATCACTGACTCCGCAAACCAGCGTCAACACCAGCTCCCGCCCATGGTACCTGCAACATGTGAATATGACGGTATTTTTCATTGAAAATTCGGGCGCCTTGCATCCAGTGCGCACAACTAAGGCTAGCGATACTGTTGGTTCTACAGCCAGGTAAACAAATAAACGTCAGAGTCCAGTTCCGTGATCCGTGGTGGCAGTGGGTGGGTGTTGGTGACCAATCACTGATGCACGTAGATTGTGTGGATTGCGGTGTTTGGGGGTTGGTTCCAAGTTGGTTGTTGGTTTGATGCACAACTTGGGCATGATGTCTAGACTTGTCTCACTGGCTAGCCTATTTCATAATTGAATGTTGAACTGGTTTCTGGGGTTGTAATGTAGCACTGGTGTGCTTCCTCTATTGCTTGGGCCTTCTCTTGATCCAGTTGATTTACCAGCTAGTGCACCGGCAATAGCATTAGTGCACCAGTGATAACATGTTCTGGCTGCATGGGCTCTGATCCTTGGTGTTGATGTCACTATTGGTATTCCACAAATTCTGCCTATATAACAGGTCTCGTTGCCTCTTGGTGTCCCATAACATTCTTTTCTAATATTGCCCCACACTCATTTTCCAATTGCCAGCTGACACTCATTTTTCTATCTCTTTTTCTATCTCAAACAACCTCTCTTCTTTTCTTGTGCCTCTTTCTCTCATATATTTTTACTCTTTCTTTTTTCAAAAGGACTCAGTGATGGCTGACCCTATCAGTGCACAAGATATTCAGCTTCTCTGCTCTCTCTTGAGCAGACTTGGTGGCCAGCCACAAGAAAGCCCCGTAAATGAAACAGGGATGCCATCACCTACTCCTGCTACTACTGCTGGTGACCAACCACTGACTGCTACACCACCAATACCCCTCAGCTTGAGAACACCATATAGTACAGCTCCACTGACTGCATACAATAATCCTCCTTCAGTGATGCCAAGACCAGGCCATATCACCACACCAACCACCATACTGACCAACACACTGATCTCTCAACCACTGTCATCAGGAAAATGTGGAGTCACAGAAATAACCAGATGGGAATTGCCGAACCCTCCAAGTTTGACAGATGTAAATAATGGTTTACCTATTCATAAAGATGGATGCAAGAGTTGCAGTGTCTTTGAATGTAGTGCAGTAGCCAGCCAATTCTT
>QOVE01001508.1:8894-23879 GCA_003521275.1 Tricholoma sp. MG99
GTCACAGCAATCTGGTCATCTCGGTCGCATTCTCGCCTGATGGCAAACAAATCGTTTCTAGTTCTCATGACCAGTCAGTGCGGGTGTGGGATGCAAAGATGGGTGAGCAGCTGAGAGAGCTGCAAGGTCACACCAGGACCATTGACTCAGTTGTATCTTCAACTAGTGGCTCCAAGCTCATCTCTGATTCAGGAGACCAGTCAGTGTGTGCGTGGGACAATTTAGGCCTTGATGATTCATGGGTCATGGATAGAGATGGCTGGATCCTCTCTGCTGGCAAACGGCTCATGTGGGTTCCACCAACTATTCGCCAAGTTCTGCATCACCCACACAGTATACTCATCATATCTCGTCTTGGCTCTGCAACAGTCTCTTTTGGGAATAGTAAATTAGGACCCTTGTGGCGTCAGTGTTATACTTCTGATATGGCAACCATTTTCTGCTAGAATGTATATGTGTAATTTTCATAGCGGTTGGTCTATCTTTGTGTGAGTACTTGTACACACTGCTCCATGTTCGACTGAGAAGGAGTCATTGCCTAAGCAAAGTCTAGAGTGCTGCAAATCATCAGAGGCTACGACTTTGGATCCTTTTTTCGATCATCTTTGTAGCCTCCGAGCTAACAGATAGTATGATACTCCTTTCTCAGACTCGGAACACTTCCATTGAAGGCAGAAGAATTAGTACCTTCAAAGTTTGGATCCCGTTAACATAGACTTCTGTTTGCACTACTTCCGAGTCTTTCAGGCACTTCGCACTGGCAGCCTCATACTGAGAGTCTGAGTCACGCAGTGGTCATGCTACTTCTTCAATCTTGAACAAATCTTGAACTGTTGTCACGGACAGCTATCATATTGATTCTACGAAGGAGGCCCCTGAAATATCGCGACTTGCAATCCAGTGTTACATGGACCTTGGCGACTACTACTTGGAAACATATCCTCCAGCGTCCATCATATCCTGCTAGAGTCTGTGATAATCAACAATATATTCCGTTTTGCTTGGATGGCAATCTTGTATGCAATTCAATACAATTTTCTTACGCATCGCACATGCAAGATTGCGTTCGTACAGATTCCGTATGATCGTGTTGGACGTTGTTACAAGCAAGCTGGATTTAAAGCCGTGAGCACCTTCGCATTTCAAGTTTTTACCAAAACAAAAGTGATTTTTGTGCTACCAGGAGTCCGTTATAGGCCTGCTGCACCGTAGACACTCGTCCTCTGAGTCGGTGGGACTAGTAAGTAGGGATATTTCTCTATATATGTATCACGGTAGTAAAATCTCTTTTGGCACGCCAACCTACTTACAATTTACTCATCACCGTGACACCCGTACCCATACTACTATCCTCCCAAGATCCCCAAACTTCGAGATCTGTTAAAGCAGTCCCATCGCCGTGGATCAGCTTTGTCTCAAACAGGACTTGATAGAGTTGTAGGTTCATAACGTGAGCTGCTTTCTTCGTTTTGTTCGTCTCGTTTTCTCGCGTTTGGTGTTTCGAGCCGTGGCCGGTTATCGAACGGTCTTATTTATTGTGGGCATTTAGTTTTCTTTTCCGGGATTATGCGAATCCATGGGCGTATGGGTATGTGCTGTGCAAAGGTTGTCATGATCCGTGAATCTGTCTTTTGCGTGGTACGGTGCACATCGCACCAGACAGAACTCGGCAGGGTTTTGGCTCCATCATCAGGCTGCCGCCGCGCAATCCACAGCCTCCAAAGTTTCTCTTACGGATTTTTTTAAACCTTTCTTAAGGAACTAAATCCTGTCGATGACCACGCAAGCCATTGCTGAGCACTATCCATACGATACTGAATTGCGAGATGTCAGCGGCCGTAAGGCATGAAAGTCGAAATAAAACATAAGAGTTTAGTACCATCAAAAAATTCAGTGATTCAAGTTCTTGGCTCTCAGATAACATAGACGCCAGGTGCGAGTCATACCCATCTCACAAAACACCATCAAATTGGGTGCCAGAAGTCACCAATGCGTGTCTGATCGAGGCCTCCATTGTTCCACCGACTCTGCCGAATCACTTTTCTAGTACTCTGGAGCATTAATACACCCCCGGAAGGACTGCTTTAGTAAGACTTACTTGAATCAAGAGGCGTGTCTTCGTATCCCTCAATCACAGCTTTAGCGAAGACAAGGAATTCGTACAGGGCACCTAGTTCCAGCCTCAGACCTATTTGCTTATCAGGATTGCTGGAGCTCGGCAAGTAATTTTACGATTTGAACCATCAGACAAGTAGTGGTGGCAGATGAGATAGAAGCGTCTCCCGAAGAATCGCATGCGGAAAGAGTATCGGAAGTTAGACATGCTGGAATTTCATGATGATGTAGGGCAGGAAGAGGCGGCGGACTAGTAGCATGAGAGAGATGGCCTTGACTGTATGCGGTATTGAACCCGTCTGAACGGGGTTGATGAAGTTCTGGTCATAACCAGTATGGCTGAGGGTGCTTCCGACGATCTCGATGTATATGGCTGAAAGCCCTGAGGCCTTAAGGGCTTCCAAGACGTGTATAAGTATTGATCAACGTGCTGTGCCTTGTAGAAAGCTGGACTGTTGCGCTCTACAAACAGCAACGAGCTGTAGTGCCGATCCAAAGGTCGGCGTGATAGAAGAGATGTGAAGGTCCCTGAGTACTTCGATGATGTAAGTTCGAAGAGAAATGCGTCGGTCCTTTGCGAAGAACAGGATTATGACTCGGAAAAGGACTTGCTGGTATAGTGATCTTGTGAATGGTGGTAAAAGAGAAGTGAAGACACGTAGCAAGGTGCACATAGCATATGCCTAGCAAGTCCAGGAGTAAAGGTAGCTGAGGAGTTGACTGAACCACAGCCGTGAGGCGAAGAGGAAAGACGTGCCCCACTAGCCCCTCGCCCACTCGCAGAGATGGAGGGCGGTGCTAGGGCCGACAGAAGGGGGGTCGTTGTTATTGTCGTTAGGTAACTCCACCTATGTATCTACCCGAGATAGTACCACTCGCAGCCGAGGAGATGAGATGTGGTCGCAGCGTTTGCCGTCGAAAGAAGCTGTTCCGTCCATTTAGGTGTGGGGCAGGGGCGTACCTATACCCTGCTATATGACAAGTGGGCCCCCACTGCGTCATGTTCCCCTCTGGTAATTTCTCTCTACGATTAGACGAGGAAGAGAGGCATGAGTTGTCGTTCGGATGGCATGTACAAATGAGAAGCCAGCCGTAGGGTGGCCAGCCGTCACGAGGTGTATTTTGAACGGCAAGGCCTGGGCAGGGCTATTACTAACAAGGACTAGCAGACCATGCGTATCATGTAGACGTGAGATGCGTTTGAGACATGTACGAATGGCGGATAGTTACGCAAGGATGTTTTTTTCGGGGTCGAGCTTTCAATAATTTTGTATTTTGTCATCGTGGGTTCAATCCCAGCTCTGGCCATTTTTTTTTCAAGAACACTTATGTTGCCATATCTACTCGAGTAGTCATGGAATTTAAACCCCCAAAATGCAATTCATTAAATTAACACTACAACACATCTAATCAAACTACTACAAGTGGAGAAAGTAAGGCGGATGGGAAGGGAAGGAATGAAGGGAGTAGGGGAAGGAGGGGGAAGAGGGAAATTATAAATACTACCTGAAATATGCGACTGAGCAACGAACCCATCCGCACGAGAGTGCGAGGGAAGGAGATTAGCAGCGGTGGCGACAGATGCCCAGCGGTTCACCCGTCGAGCAGGGGCTCGGTGGCGGAAAAAATACTCCTCGCATAATAATATTATGATGCAAGGGAGTTGCGGTGCTGGGGCACCGTCGTCCTCGCTGTCATCCCTATGCCGCGCTTTGTCGCTGTCAGCCTCCTCCTATCGGGTCGTCCCTGCCCTTATTGATTGGTGTCTTCACAGGCTGCTATGTCGCCCTAGGTGTGTCGTCCGAGTCGCCAGTGGTCGGTCCCATGGGGCCCCGCTACAAAAACCTCTCAGCACCCTCCTGCTGTGACCTCTGCTGCCCATGGTTGCTCGAGTCCTTTTTGATGGCCTGACATCCTGGTTAGACAGGTAGGTGTGGCCGGTGTTAGTACAGTACTGGAGCTGGGAAAATTCAGATCGACGCGACTCACACCAGACTCAAAATCCGACTCACAACAAAGATTCATCGATGTCCTTGGCACTTGCATTTTCCGCCAGTTGTAAGTAGACGTTGGTGACCAGTGCTCAAAGTTGTTGGAACATCCACATGTACCCGTCCATTTCAACTCGTTATATCCTGAGGCCTACCATCCCATACTGCACATCCTGTTTCAAGCTGAGCCTTCAAAGTAAGATAGCTCGGTGTGTCGAGTCAATGACTGGACGGCCTGGTGTCAACTGGATAAGGCTGGTTCCGTGAAGATAGCCCTCTTCCCATCCGATGCAACAGGAGCTACTAGGCGCTCACCGCGGCGTATGTCTTTCAGACTGCATTCAAACAAGTTTGATGCGTAATTTTCACTCAGACTGGCGTTGAGTTGAGCTGCTCTCGCTGTCGGAACTTTTCGGCCCAACCGTCACGCGTCACGGGCTAATTGCATTATTTCAAGTTCTGGCGGCGTTGATCAACATTGATCATGTACCTCACTTTGCACATCATATCATATACGGTCTGCACGGGCCTGCAACACGTACGGGTTTTTTTTTTGGTTCCCTGCTGTGGCAGCTGATGATATACTCAACCTTCTTATTTTTAAATTGCTTCTCAATCAATTCTCAATTCTTTCGTATTCCACGTTTCTTTGGCAATCTCGGATACTGGAGCCGTTGCAATTGCGGTCGTCTCTCACTCTCGCTGCTATTCTTACCTCCGTCAATTTTCAACTTGAACAGCTACATAGATCTCTGCCAAGGGACGGCACCCCGCCTGATGGGGAAGGATCTTATCGAACCATAAATGACGTCAATTTTCATCTCATCTGATGAAAATATGATCTGGCAATCAGTTCACGAGTGCACGTTCGCGCATGCTCGAGGCTCGGGCATTTTGAGCTCGACCAGCGCTGGCGTACGAAATTCAACAGGTCGAACTGTCTTATTGGAAGACTAACATAGATCCAGACATATAGAAGGGCTGTTCAAACACCTACATCGGCAGTTCTCCGAAACCCGTTTGTTTTAGGAAGGCAGGAATTGCAAATACGAAAATTCAGGTTTTCCGCACTGCTTACATATCTCCACATCAGCCTAATTTGTGTCCATGTGGAGCCGTGCTACTTTCGACAAGGATATGCCTAGATACGCGTATAAAGCGTTTCAACGTGTCAGCAGAGGCCAGCTGTAGGCCTCTGTAGGTTTAAAGGGCATATCCTCTGTCCCGGAACTTACTTATCGTTATCTCTGGCCTCCTTTCTTAACCTCTGCGAAAACATTCTTACGCCTTGGACCCTCTAACGATGAGTCTCAAGGAGAAAGATGACGATTTACGTCCTTCGGATGTAGAGTCAATGAACGGTCTTTCACTGTATGTCGCTGACGTTGATCGCCCGTATGCCATGAAATGCGAGCTCAGTATGTTTTTCTCTGTATGTCTGGTAAATAATCGTATGCTGAATGCTAGACTAGTCAATAAATGTCTACAAGACGAGTCTGTCCATCTATATCGACGTATACAACCAGTTCATTAAGGCTGGTTTCACAGAATAGGCTTTGGCCGGTACCAGCTCCAGTTGTTCATTCTCACTGGCTTAGGGTGGATGGCCGATAGTGCGTACTTAACATCGGATGTGTTAGCTGGCACCCATAACCCAGAGATGTTTTCATAGACATTTGGTTGCAAGGGGTCGCAATCGTCCTCCCTCAGGTGCAACAGGAGCTGGCACCCGTTCGCGTGGAATTTGCCACTCTATCTCTGTACGTCGGATTAATCCTGGGTGCAACAACCTGGGGGGTCCTGGCGGATTTAATCGGACGTAGACTATCTTTCAACGTAAGTGACATCTTGATTTCTCCGAGGACATGATTTCAGCTTGCTTCCGATTCTTTCTAGATCACGTTGTTTTTGGCCGGGATATTTGGAATTGCAGCAGGAGGAGCTCCGAACTTCGTTTCCTTCGCGGCTTTGGTGGCGTGTGCTGGTTTCGGGATCGGCGGAAAGTGCGTCATTTTCCTAATACTAACCGATCTACCTAATGCCCTTCCTAGTCTACCTGTCGACGGTCTGCGTGCCAGTGCCCAAAACAACGGAACATATTGCTGATATTTCTGACAGGCGCCTTGTATCTGGAACACATCCCCCAATCCCACCAGGTCACATCCGTTATCAATGTTTCGCAAACAGAACCTGAACTTGATCGTTTGTTTAGTGGACTTTGACTCTCCTCTCTGCGTGGTGGGCAGTGGGCCAACTTCTGGCCTCTGTTGTAGGCTGGGGCTTTATTGGCAATTTCTCATGCAGTCCCGCTGTTCCAGAAGGACACTGTCTGAAGGCCGATAATATGGGCTGGCGATACACTTTGTGACTATCCACTCTTCTTTAATAGTATCTCCAACTAATACCTTCCTCATCAACCATAGCTACCTACTGTAAATTGTCTGTGTAATCTCTCCTGGCATCTAGCTAATGGCCTGATGACCTAGTGGCGCTTTGACGTTCATCATGTTCATTATGCGGTTCGTTGTCTTTGACCTCCAGGAGTCTTCGAAATACCTTGTCGCCAAAGGCAGAGATGAAGATGCGATTCGGGTTTGTTCCTATTTCATCATTTCCTTGTGTTTCTTGAGCCTTACTATGATATTGCGAATGTAGGTACTTCAGCACCTGGCAGCGCGGAACGGCCGAACTATTACCCTGACATTGGAACAGCTTCAATCGGTTCATGAGGGAAAGACTGTT
Source organism: Tricholoma sp. MG99 (assembly GCA_003521275.1). Classification (NCBI taxonomy): domain Eukaryota; kingdom Fungi; phylum Basidiomycota; class Agaricomycetes; order Agaricales; family Tricholomataceae; genus Tricholoma; species Tricholoma sp. MG99. Next base: position 15,743 of record QOVE01001508.1, read on the forward strand.
ACTCCTCGGACAACATGGGAGATTGTCAAAAGCTCTTTCACGAAGTTCTCACTGTACGTATATCCTCAGCCACGACATGATCTTACCCTTATCATCATTTCTTTGACTCTAGATCACACGTTCGACCCTTATTTTCGGGGAGAAAGCTTGCCACCAACACTACCATTATCATCTTGCTGTGGGGTATGTATGCGTTGCCTTGGAAACACCTCCGTCAATTCATCCTGCAACACAACAGGTCTCATCGGTCTTGCGTATCCCCTGTTCAACGGTTTCCTACCTCTCTACCTCAAACAGCGCGTCTCAGGTGGCAGCACAAGCGTTGGCGAAACCTACCGCAATTATACTATCATCTCCGTCCTCGGCATTCCAGGGTCCCTAATCGCCTGCGTCGCTGTTGACTGGACAAGAGGTTCCAATAGTCGGTGGTCGCTAGGTGGAAGGAAGCTCACAATGGCGATATCTACCGTTTTGACCGGTATTTTCTTGTTTTTGTTCACTACGAGCAAGACCAATGCCGCCGTTCTTGGGTACTCTTGTGCCTCCGGGCTTACTCAGTTCGTTTATCTTTCTTCTCTGCTTTTTGTGACGGCTGCCCATGCATATCAATGATTCCGCAGGAATGCGGTATGTTTACATTCATTCTTCAGAGTATATTCTGACGTTGAGGGTTCGCATTTTGTTACTTAGATGTATGGCGTACTTTATGCCTATACCCCCGAAGTTAGTGCATCCGCCATATTTCAACCGTGGATCTCGCCGTATTAACCATTTTACAGGTCTTCCCTGCACCACATCGTGGAACGGGTGACGCTCTCGCAAGCAGCTTCAATCGAATTACTGGTATACTCTCCCCCGTGATAAAAATCGCTACAACCAGCGCAGCAGGCGTAGCCGCGTCGAATTCAACAGCCAACGGGTATGTATTGTGTCGTCATGATTCGTGATATCATATATATAATCTACACCATTCAAGGCCCATATTCGTATCGGCAACGCTATTCATTGTAGCGGCGGTCCTGATGATGTTTCTTCCAATTGAGGTGCGTGATCACTTCATACCATGCTTCTTGGTTTGAAAACTGAAGTTTTCTCTCTCCCTCCTCCAGACCGCTGGAAAAGCTGCTATGTAGCGCAACCGAGGTCATCATGTACTCTTAACATAAGCTATTCTGGCTTTGGGCTCCAGATACAAGAATCTCACTTTGTTACCCAATACCAATTATGATGACCTTATACCAGTCTTTGATATCCAAGACCCACCCAATAAATGATATTCGTTCCTCGTACCAAACAGTTATTCTAGAGTGATCAACCCCTTGAATAGGCCATGAGTATATATTATGCCTGGTAGGCGAGTCAAAGGTCAGAACTTCACGCATATGTAACATTGGACATTTGATATTAGTACATTCTTCGTCTCATTCATACGCAGTACTGTTGCTATCGCTTTCTAGCTTGACCAGTCAATGAACTAAGCCCGCGGCAAGCTCGAAATCCTTCTTGACCTTCAAAACGAACGAATGGTCGACACAGTTCAGCAGATTATGATTGTGGGTACTTACACGATCGAAGAACTCCCCGTCTGTTAAGACTCTCATGCCAGTCGCGGCGAGTGCCTTAGACACGTCGAGGCAAGCATAGTGTGCTTCGGTAGTCGTTGCGGATTTCGCGAACTCACGGGTGTGGTTTCCGCCATTTATTACCGTTGGGATCGCTAGAAATATAGTAACATCAGCGTAAATCTGGACGTAGACCCCGAAGTACTTACCAAAACCAGGATGCAAAGATGGAAGAGCTAAAAAAACATACGAGTCAATCACATCTACGCCATCCTAGTGCCTGACCACGCACCGTAGGTTACATTGCCCTATTAGATGCTCAGATGATAAGCTGCGAGAAACGAAAAATCGCTCACGAAATCAGTCGAAGCACTGTGGATGCCCCATTCATAATCGATTGCCCCGTACCGATTGAGAACAACGTTAGCAACTTCACTGCCTTCACAAATATACTTTAGCAACAGAGAGAGGATGCGATACTATAGCAATAAAAATCACCCAAGGCTTTGTTCTGGCAAAGATCATCGTGAGCACGTGAAAAAGACATTTTTATCTCACAGCCGCTAGCGAGAGCGGATGCTCTACTCAAGTCATTAGTACAACCTGGGAATGAATGTCAAAAGAGCCGTACTGGAAGCATGGAACAATCCGTTTGACAGCAAGCGCGAGGCCAGCTCGTGTCGGGGAGCGAACAAAGCAGCTGTATGATACAAAATCAGACGAAATGAATTATGAAATGAAATCCAGAAACAAACATGAGTTTCGCATAATCAGGTATGACTGGAAAGACAAATTGTGAACGAGGGAATAAGAGGAAGGCCAGATCACTGACTATTTGCCACCCAATCCTTGCCTTCAATGATTGCATGTACTCGATCCTCGGGCCGAAGTTGCTGACGGAGGACCGAGATGGCGTTGTAGGCGAGGACAGCTGCGTCGAGTGCGTTCTTTCCTTCCCAGGGGGATAGTGCAGCGTGAGCACTGGTGTACCAACGTAAGTAAAATCCGTCGCATAACGGTTTTAGGTGCATTACGTATGCCCAAAATACTCTATTGTGATACCTTGTATGGCCAAACAACTGCTGAGACTGACGGAGCCTATCGGACCTGGAGCGGGGTGGCACCTGGAGCAGATATCAAAGTGCTGTAGTACAAAGAACAACGGCAAAGAAAGAAACGACTTACATCAAACAAGCATCCATCTCTTTATAAGCACCTGCATCCAACAAGAGAAGCTTTCCAGCTCCGCCTTCTTCCGCTGCAAGTAATGTCAAAAGACAAGTACGCAATATATGCAAAAAACGAGTCTAACCTGGAGTGCCAAGCAAAACAACTGTTGCTGCGATATCAAATTTCTGAATAGCAGCTTTGATTGCGCACGCAACCGCAACGCCTTCACGAATACGTGAACAGAATAGCAGGCGTTCTAGTCCACGCACCACCGATCGCGATCAGATTATGACCGCATGCATGTCCTACGGCTGGCAATGCATCCATCTAAAATTCAAAAGGACATGAGATCGAGGAAAAATCGACGCAGGAGACTTACCTCAGAATTTACCCCAATAGTTCGTCCACCTTTCCCGTGCGAGAATGCGGCACGCCACGCAGTTTTCAAGTGGAAATGCTTCGTAACTTCGAAACCATGTTTATACAAGAATGAAGTAAGGACGTCGTGCGCATGGCTGTGTTATCGATGATAATATCTTAGTAAAAACAACCGTCGTAAAGTCGGACATACTGTTCCTCAAAACCAAGTTCTGGGTGGTCTAGAGGCCTTCAGATATGTACATACAGTTTCGGAATATGCCACATACCATGTATGTCAAGACTCAATTCCCTCAGTTCCCTGTCTAGTTCTTTGATGGTCGCCTCGATATGGTCCAAGATGTCCGGCCTATAAAGCTCAGTACCGTTTGGGTTCGCTGGTGTCGGCTTAGCGGTATCTTCAGGACGCCACGCGGTGCCACTACCGCTGTTCTGTGGGCTGAAATGGCAACATGTTGGGACGGTCGTCATCGTTGATGTACTACTAGTAAACGCTCAATTTTGAGAAACTGCGCGAAACTTTAGCGTCGAGCCAGCTGTACAAAATCGACAGACAGGAATGCTATCTCGGAAGATCAGTTGTATAACAGGGAATGTTGGGACGTCCCAAATAACCTGCGACAGTGAATGGATTTGGTAAACGAATATGGATTTCGAGTAAACAATCGCAAGGGAAACGGTTGCAATTGTTGAATCGGACGGTGGGCCCGGGCCGTAGCTCCATGGACAATTGGAGCACGTGTTCAGCGCGTGTTATCAATTGTTGTCCGAACTCTCGTATTCTTATTAACTTGAAAAATCGTCGAATGGAGCTTAATCTTCACTACTGAATCCACACACCTCAGGATTTCTCAACAACCGGAATGAGCGGTGAATCTGGATATTCCAACCTACCGCCGTTGCCACGATATACAAGTTCATTCGCAGACCCAGAACCGTTTGAACCACTTAGGATGCGTCTGGTTGATTTAACGGTTTCGGTCCCTTCTATGGAGACGAAAAATACTCTGAGTGAAGCAAGGACACCGGAACGATGGAAGACACTCGAATTCAAGTTCTACTTTGTCGTGGCTTGCGTCGTTATACCAATCATGGCTTGGATACCCATGTCTTTAAGTTTATGTGCGTGTTCAGACCAGTTCTCGTTCTCGTTCTCGTCTTCATAATATTATGGTTACATAGCGTCACATCCTAACTATGCAACATACGAATCTCGGTTGTCACCAGGGTGGATTCCCTTCCGTCGGATCGTGAGTCCAAAGCGGTCAATCTTGTGTAGGTGCTAAATTTATCTAGGATAATAGCGACGTGCAATACCGCTCTTTTCGAAACAACATCCCAGTCCTGACTCTATTTTCATGGGTATTCCTGTTCGCCAAGTTCGCCTGGATAGCAAAGGAGGCGGCGCCTCCTCCGAACCGGCTTCATTTAATGCGCGTTAGCCTCTTCTTTTCCACCCTCTTTCTCATTGGTCTTCATGGGACGAGCTGCATCAAAATCCTCATCATATTGTCTATTAATTACATGATCGCCAAAGTGTTTCGGGGATCGAAATGGGGACCAGCTCTTACCTGGTTGTTCAATGGTCTGGTCCTTTTTACGAATGACAGATATGCCGGATATCGCTTTGGAGACGTTTTGCCTGCTTTGGATTTTCTTGTGAGTTTAGATTCTTATTGCATTTGGGTTCTCTGAACTCTCTTCATACAGGACTCTTACCGAGGTTTCTACCCACGTTGGCATATCAGTTTTAACATAACAGTGCTTCGATTGGTATCCTTCAACATGGATTACTATTGGACTTGCTGCACGGAATCCGAGCCTAAGGTGAGCATGTTTCCTTCTAAACATTGTGAACTGCACGTGAACACTAACGACAAGACAGGACCTAAAGAAACCCTCGACAAAGGAGCGGCTGATAGAGAAGCACCCGGTAGAGATGTATTCTTATCTCAACTATCTATCCTACGCTCTCTACCCACCGCTCTACATAGCTGGCCCGATCATGACGTTTAATGATTACTTGTGGCAGGTACGCGATTTCAACAGTTTTGTTGCACTGCATTCATATAAATGCATATTAGCACCGACGTCCTCCGCGCATCACTGGCCGCACTGCACTCTTTTACTTTTTCCGGTTCCTTATCTCTCTCCTTACAATGGAGATCATCTTGCATTTCATGTATGTCGTGGCAATTAAAGACACGAAGGCCTGGGTGGGAGACACTCCGGCCGAAATCAGCATGATCGGGTTCTGGAATCTCATAATTGTATGGCTAAAGGTAAGGAAAAACTACGCTAATGATCATTTTCGCCACCATGACCTCGGGACCATCTAATACCCGACTTGACAGCTCCTGCTACCTTGGCGATTCTTTCGACTATGGGCACTCATGGACGGCATTGATCCGCCAGAGAACATGGTACGGTGTATGGCAAATAACTACTCCACGCTCGGTTTCTGGAGAAGCTGGCATCGCAGTTACAATCTCTGGATTGTTCGGTAATTTTCGGTTTTCAATCTAAAGTTGTCCCGAAGTTCTGATCCGCCGAAAGATACATTTACATCCCCCTCGGCGGTATGCAAAACATCGTTGTCAACACGATCATCGTTTTTTCGTTCGTAGCGCTTTGGCACGACCTCACCTTCCGTCTTCTGGCATGGGGATGGCTAGTCAGCCTGTTCATTCTTCCAGAACTCCTCGCAAGTCATCTGCTCCCCGTATCTCGGGTATGTAAAGCACGCTCACCTGTTTTATTCCATCCTGATTTTTGCTTCCGTCCTGTCGGCCTCTTACGACCTCAAGTTCGGCAATAAGATATGGTACAGGCACGTGGCCGGTGCGGGCGCCGTTTTCAATATTATCCTAATGATGTCTGCCAATCTTATCGGATTTGTCATCGGTCCCAACGGCATTCGCTTTTTTGTTGAACAGCTGTTCGGTACTTCCCAAGGTTAGTCCCGACAGCACGCTGGATAATCCTGACGTGAACCCTGCGGTTAGGTCTCCGGTTTCTTGTGGGCGTTTGTGTTTGCCTGTTTGTGGGGGCCCAGCTCATGTTCGAGTATAGGTAAGCGCATACGGCCCGATATCGCCTGTTTAGGTTGATTGCTTGTCATTGACATTTACAGACAAGAAGAGAAAAGGGGAGGGATATATCGCAGATGTTAGTGGCTGATATTTTGGGTGGTTTCGACTGGACGATGTAGGAGTTGAAAACGACCATTAATACAGGATTGACTTTGGAAACCACGATCTTTAAAGGTTTTGAACGGAAGATACTCGGAAGATTTTTACCGGTGTTGAGTGCACTAAGCCTTTCATAGGCCCTGTGGTAGCGCGCATCAAAAAACGACCCTTACTCATTATATATTGGCCGATTCACACGTAATATACAAACAGATCCCGCAGTAATATTTGCAATTCTTTCGACGTCCTGGCTCACTCTTTATCTACTTTGGAGGAGACAATAATGATGCCCTGTGGACACTTGCACTATCACAACACCAAAAGCCATGTCGTGGTGTCTGGGTCAGTTGCCCACAGTTTATACTCCCACTAAAATTGAGATTAGATTATCTGTGCACCAGTTACCAGTTGCTCGTAAACATGGATATCGCATAGTTCGCCTATCAAATGAAGTTCTCACCCCTCCCTTCTCAACCCCAAATTATGCACCCTTACCTACCCAATTTACTCATTTGAGAGATCTATCGATATCAGGATCTATCACAAAAAACCAAAATCTACCCATTGTTTGGGTGAACTTTCCGACACGTGCCTTCCAATTGACCTTCCATTAGCCCTCATACTCGCTAGAGGACGATTACGACCCTTTACGCACGTAGAATCCCTTTAATACCAACTTGGAGGACGGATGACATATCCTTTTTATTCTTCTCTCTGTGCACTGCTGTCCTGACTTTTTCATTTTCATTGTCCTGTCATTGTTTCCCACTATGTTCCCGCCATTTGTACGTGATCTTTGACATGTTTTTCTCATCCGCCTAGTTCACCAACGACACTACTGCACGCAGAACCATGTTTATTCCCCACCAAAACAGGCGGCTCTGCCTATTGACTTCCTCGTTATTGGCGGTGGGGTCGCTGGTCTCGCTTCGGCCATCGCTCTTCGACGAGTCGGTCACCGTGTTACTGTCTTGGAGAGAAATAGCACGATAAACACCGTGGGTTATTTTTGTCTTTCATGCCTCGCATACATATAGCTGATCGGTCTCCAAAGATTTCAGGGGGGATTCGAATGGCACCAAATCTTACGAAGATAATGTACCACTGGGGTTTACGAGAGGAACTACATTCAATTTCAAATAATTCACAGGCGATTGATATGTTATTATGTTCGTATAATGACAATGGACAGTTATGCATACTCATCCTGACAACAATATTAGGTGAAACTGGGGAAGTCCTTGGAACGCATGTGTGGCAAGAAGAAATGCTACGGGAAACGAGGGGGGATTTTGTTTTTGTTCATGTAGGTTTTCAATATAACCTCTGCTATTCACCGTACCGGGCTTGGTTTTAAGAGCTTGAACAGCATGGGGACTTTCGGAAGCTACTTTACAACGCGGCGATCTCTCATGGTGCTAAAGTTCGGCTCAATACTCGAGTTACATCCATCGATCCAGATAATAGAGCAGTGATGCTCGCAGGTGGAGAGGTTTTGAGGGCACATGTCATCATTGGTGCGGATGGTACATCAGGCCTGTCTCGGCAGTTACTTGAGGACGAAGAAGCAGGCCCGCCCAGAATGAATCTTTATAGGTAAGCCGCGATTTTTGACTGGCTTCTAATTATCTCACTCATCTGTAAAGTACGGTCGTACCTAAGAAATTGATTATGGAAGATCCGGATTTGCGCTATTTTTATAATCGTCCTTGTGTGCGTCTCGCTTCCCCACTCTGTTATCGCAATCTAACATATATTTCTTTCCAGCTTTCAATGTTTTCTTTTTTCGGAAACGGACGCCTTGTACTAGGTTACCCCTTGGTATGTGCATTCTGA
>QOVE01001519.1:0-28946 GCA_003521275.1 Tricholoma sp. MG99
TTGCTTGTTGAACAAGTCGCAGCGGCCATGACCGAGAAACTAGTTGGCACACTTTAGCTAGGAAGTTAGTTAATCATGTCGTGTTATACCCACTTTAGGACCCTCTATCGGTGCATCAGCCGAGCGCTTCATGATTTTGAGCGTTATAGATCTTCCAAGCATATTGACGTCATCCAGCCGCTTTGTGACCTCGACCGCCATCTGGCGTATGAACACCTCTGCCTGTTCTTCGTTCTCGAACCTAATCCCATACTATATATAGCGATTCAACGAACCATCCACAGCCGATAATTCCCACTCACATTGATATCACAAGACACCGACTTCCTTGGCTTATCCGACTCCAAATTCCTCTCATCCACACCTCTCATGGCATTATACAGTGTCTCCCCTGTCGCTTTCCCCAGCATATCACACAAGAAACCCTTGCTTCTTCCCAACAAATCACCTAGTGTCGTTGTTCCAAGCTTCTCCAGTGCCTTCTGTTTGGTCGCACCACCAAAACCATGGAGGTCTGCGACGTCCAGTGGCGCAAGGAACGCTGGGACATCGGCTGGTGCAAGGTGATATGATCCCGCAGGCTTGGCCTTCCGTGTGGCGAGCCGTGCGAGAAGGATGTTGTGCGAGACACCGATACTGACTAGCATGGGTGTGAGTATCCGCTGTTGAGAAAATTGACAGGAAAAGTACCTTCGCAACCAGTAGCTCTCCGAACTTGTGCACGGATGGTTTCAGCGAAATCTTTCGCAGGGTCGAAGGTAGATGAGTCTTGAGACGCTTGCGTGCGTAGTTGTGTGACAGTGCTAGTTACATCGATGAGAGCTTCATCGACGGACACCGCTTGCACGTCATCTGCGTGGCTCATCAGTATCGTGTAAAACTTGAGGGAGACTTGTTTATATCTACGATAGGTTAGAGATAGATCTCAGTGTATACAAGAACAACATACTTCTCGAACTCATAAGGAATAGTCAAGATGGCAGGACATAGCTTTCGTGCTTGCTGAAGACTTAAACACAGAAATGAGAAGAAGTACCAGAATTTACATGGGAGACTCACCTCATTCCGTTTTTGATACCGAAGCTCCTCGCTTCATAGCTCGCGCTTGCAATCTCACTCGTACTCGACAACCCCCCCTGTGCGCCCTGTGAATGGCACACCACCACCGGTTTTCCCTTCAGCTGTGGACGGCCCACCAAACCCGCCGACACAAAGAAACAATCAAAATCGCAGTGCATGATCACCCGATCGACCGCCTTCTCCTTTCCTTTCCCCTTCTTCGGTGACCGCATTGCTAGCTCGGCACCTTTCATACTCACCCCGGCCTCGTCAATGTCCAAAGCCTCCGACTCAACAACACCTACCAGCCCCTCCCCCTCCCCTGCCTCAGCACGCTCCTGCGCCTCCAGCACCAAACTCTTCAACTCTGACTTCCACGTCGATAGGTGGTGTAGCCGCGAGTTCTTGTAAAATCCTTCGATAAAGTCTGGGGCTGCCGACGTGTGCACTTTCCGCCATTCTGGGTCCGCCATTACTCGGGCCGCAATAGGGTTCGAATCATGTTCGGCATACTTGGGTCGCTGCGGATCCTTGACACCATCTTTCTCCTTCCCTTTCCCCTTTCCCTTGGCTGTATCCGCGTCCTCGCAGTTATCCGGTCCCTTGGCATTTAGCGCGTCTTCGATCGCTTTAAGACGGTTGCTTGACACTGGCTTCGCTGATTCTGGAAGTGTTTCCATGGGGGCCTGGGGCCGTCTCACTGTTCCCATGGTTGTCGCAGTTGTAAGCGGAGGATTTGGTAAAGGGGGAAATTTAGGGTTAGATTTCAGCTGAGGTAGAGGTAGTCGAGCGTTGATAGGTAGACTTGATTGCCTACTTTTGGCGCCTGGTACAGTCTCAGGTCGCTCGACTGGAACGAAGATAAAGTCCTTCCAGGGAAGGAGAATGCCAGCTTTAGCGCTGTCGACAAGCCAGTCTGGGCGGACGACTTTCAAGTGCTTGAATTCACGGACTTTGGCGGGAGTCAGGGAGCATGTGAGGATATGTGTTCTGGAGTCGAACATAGTAATCAGAGGTGGCTGGCGTTTAGGTAAAACTGGAACGTACACAAGAGCTTTCTTGTCGAGGTATGGTTGGAATATGCCACCATGTTTCACAATGAGCTCTCGAAGCTCCTGAACAGATGGCTGGGTGTAGCCATTGATCTTGAGCGTACTTCACGTTAGAGTAACTGTCGCCGCAGATTGCCAATACTCACGTATATAGCCAGCCCTTTGAAAATTCCATTGTCAGAGACATCAATCGGCTTGCGAAGGGCATCATTTTGGATCTGAAGCTTGGCACGTTTCCGTCGCATGTACTCCCCAAACCCGCCAAACCGCGAAGCCCCATAGATATCATTATCCTGCGGATTGATGGCCAGTCTTTCTCTTTCCTCAAAGGCCTCTAACCGCCGACGCTTCAGTGAAGGTTGTGTTGCAGGTGGTGGTTCTAGTTCTTGAGAGCTTTCCTCAGTAATGGCATCCACTTCTGCAGGGGGAATTGTGTATACATAGCGCTGCTTTGGCTGCGAGGGAGGCGGAGGTTCCAACGAAGATGATTGACTTCGAACTGGACTGTCGCTTAATACCACAGCATTGCGACTCAATGAAGGTTGAGTTGCAGGTGGAGCTTGAAGTTCTGAAGGCAGTTCAGCTTGAATATCTTCCAGAGGTTGATCGATCATTATGTCTCCTGGCAGCACGGCCGTTTGGAGAGCGCTGAGGAAACTAGAATCATCGTCGTCGTAGTAGTCCGATGAGTTAGTTTGGGAAGGTTGCATGGGATATTCATTGAGAGTTGAGAGTCGGTGGTGAAGGCTGACTGGCAGTGATACGTGAGTCTGACTCTGACAGAGTCTGACTCGACTGAGGACTTTGAAACTCATTTTTCCCCACGCGCCTTGCCCTTCACCCTGTACTGCCAGACTGTCAACTTCCTGACTGTGCTGTGACTTGCAAAAAAGCAGGAATATACTGGCTGTGCCTGCTTGTTTTCAGCTCCTAGGCCTAGGCTAAGCTTGTCTTTTCATCCACGTATGGTGCACATTGTTCCCGTCGCCGTCTACTACGGCACTTCGTATTTTTTTTCACCTTTAAGAGTCTCAGTTACGAGTATGTAGATCATGTTTGTCGCCCGAATCATTATATCTCATCCACATTCAGATACGCCGGCTTTCGTGTTCCCAATACTAACCTTCGCTCAACCGCTATAATAGGCCGATACCAGGATACACTTCAAAGTATGTCAGTTCTCTCGCAGCTGCAGGATCGTGGTTCTGGGTTGCCACAGCTTGTGCAGAATGTCTATCCTCTCAAAGGACTCTCTGAGGGCAGTCCTATCTGTGCCAATTGCCAACCAGTGCGCATCCCTCCCGTTCACAGGCTCCCGGTCGAGCTCTTAGCTGAAGTTTTCAGGCATTACGTGCAGATCGTGGATCACTCTCAGCCTTCGTATTCTTTATGTGTTCGACCACATTCCCAAATGACCCCGTTTCCTCTTGGTCAGGTCTGCTATTATTGGAGGAGCATTATCCTTTCAATGGGGGATCTATGGCAGGCTTTATTCATTAGCCCACCGCGAATGGAACATATTCCTCTCGTCGAGATGTGGCTAAACCGCGCTGGAGAATACCCCCTTTCTTTCTGGCTCTTTCAATCTCAATCTCCCAGTGATCAAGAGCTCCAAGCAACCGACGAAATATTATCCCTACTGGTTAATCGATTCCATCGTTGGAAGAATATCACCGTTAAGCTGTGGGCTGTTCATCGGGCATTGCTGAACCTACCACATGGAGCAGCATTATGTTTGGAGGCAGCTCGTATGGACGTGCGATGTCGGGATTTTACTAGCATAGATAAGCTCTGGGGTGCTCTTCATTCGTCACCAAGTCTTTGCCGACCGGAATGGGTTGATTGTTATTATTGGAATGGGCCACCAACCCATGCGCCCTGGGCTCAGTTGACGCACATTACGCTGAACAATTGCCTGCTTACAGTTGATGTGGTGTTAGATATCCTACAGTACTGCACGCAGGTGGTCGACATTACCATTCCTCAACTCTTCTCCTCAAGGATGCCAAATCAAATGACCCCTTTCGTCCTTGCCCGACTCCGTACCATGTGTATCAGTACCTACACCGAATTAGGATCACTTTTCCAGAACCTCATCCTTCCCAGTCTGGTATCACTAGATCTCAAATACGAATGTCAAGCATACGGCCTGTCTTCGTCTCTACACCTCGCTGATCTCTTAAGTCGCTCTCGATGCCAGCTGCGTACACTTATTCTGTACGCTGCTAATACTGATGGCTGCGAGAAGGCCATTACCGACTATCTTTGCATTCCAGCGTTGCAATCTCTCATTGAGCTTCGATTACTGAATTGGGTATCTGATGAATCGGTCAGGTTGTTCAAGTTTTCCAAAGACTCAGGAGGGAAACTATTTCCACGACTCCGAACAATGACATTATATTGCTGCACATCTGATGGTACATTATCTGCCGTGGTCCTCTCGCGCTTACCAACCCTTCGAACTGTTCGTGTGATCACTTTACGCTGCAAAAACCATTTGTACTTCCAAGATCGTGCAGTGTTATACAATACGCAAAAGAATGGGTACGATATCAAACTAAAAGTCAGTGGTGGGGCCATTCATCGATATTATCATCAAGTTCATCATGCCACGGTCACGTAATAATAGATACGATTATTAGCCCTACTCTAAAGATCTACAATACTCAGCTGAATATTATTTTGCATATTCGGATTGGTAAATAGGCTGTAGCCGATTTGTTACAAGTCATGCAAAGTTTCAAGATGAAGAAGTTCAGCGCTAGTGCATTGCTGTTTGACAGGAGCACAATGTGTGTCCCGGTTCTACAAGTCTGACGTTTAAGAGCTTATGCCACTCCAGGGGGAGTTTGTAAACTCCGTCCGTGGGACTAGCATCTGTACCAAGTTCTAAATCAATGCTATCAAATTCCGCCATATTCAATGTCTTGAATAATCTGTCTAGAAGGACGTCCGATTTGATTGTCAGACTTGAGATGAGGGACCTTCTTGTTATGGCAGTCATGCTTCATAAACGAATCAGCCTGAGCAAGAGACTAAACCGATAAACTAGTGAGGTTTTCGCACTGGAATAGGATCTGGATGTAATCATCGAGTGCAAGCTTGCAAGTCAAGCTTAACGTGCGAAGGCTTTGGAATGGGAAATCAGATACCGAGCCCCACTGTAAGGATAGTAGTTGCCTCTCCACACGAGATGTTGGAGGGTCGAGCTCTGAGTAGGGCTGACTAGTTGTTGCGAGATCTCTACATGGGGAAAAGATCTGCTATAATCATCGATATCTTGTGGCATGTAGACGACCGCAAGGGACTAAAAACGCACCTTCAAGTTGTTGATGATATGCTGGATAGTAAGAGTCGCGGACGACGTGTCACCCTTGGTCTCGACTAGAAGAGTGAGCTGCAACTGCTCATGAGCAGCCTTTGTCGCGAGATCAGGAAGAGCTGTCATAAGTTGCCTGCCTCCTCCGTCAATAATAATCGTCAAAACAATAGCAAGTACGTCTTGACGGCGTAGTGCGGAATCGTCATCACCGAGAAGATGGCCAGATCGTTGCGCCGGCTGTCAGATCAGAGCCAAACAAAGGAGAAACTAGTGAGAGATTGGCAATAAGTGCCGGTGCTGGGCTCTTAAACGCAGATCCGTGAAACAGCAGCGATCTCTGGGGGGGAAGCAATGGGTAGGAGACTCGGAACCAACGTTGGCAATGTAATATTCCTGGAGAGCGTGTCAAGGCTTAGCGGTTCTGGTGTGGGGGGAAGTTCGTGCCACGAAATAAGAGTGCATCCGGGGGAGGGTAGGAGCGGGGGAACATCTGTGACAACTTGCACCGCTAGAGTTTTGACTGGTTATGAAAGAGATCAGGGTGTCATCGCAGTGGTGGGCCAGCAACCCGGCTGGCAAGCCCGTTTTGTAGTACATATCTAGCTGAGTGGAATGGACTACGTGAAGACAATCGTGACATGACTAGTACAAGTGGCTGTGCCTGCTTGTTTTTAACTTCCGAGTCCTAGGCTCAGGCTTAGCCTGTCCTTTCATCTACGTATGGCGCACATTGTTCCCGTCGCTATCTACCACGGCCCTCGAAGTCTTTGTATTTTTTACTTTTAAGAGCATGAGTAGTGCAGGTCATGTTCACATCTTCGTAGCCCGACTCGTAGGAGGATCATAATATCTCATCCACATTTCAGTACGTTGGGTTTCATTTAGCAATATCAACATTCGCTCAATAGGCCAATACCAGGATACCCTTTTAAGTATGTCGATTCTCTCGCAGCTGCAGAATCGTGGTTCTGGGCTGCCACAGCTTGTGCAGGGGTTTTTCAAAGACGATCGTCTGTATCGCTATCTGAATGTCTATCCTCTCAAAGGACTCTCCGAGGGCAGTCCTATCTATGCCAATCGCCAACCAGAGCGCATCCCTCCTGTTCACAGGCTCCCAGTCGAGCTCTTAGCTGAAGTTTTCAGGCATTACGTGCAGACCGTGGATGACTCTCAGCCTTCTTATTCTTTATGTGTTCAACCAGATTCCCAAATGACCCCGTTTCCTCTTGGTCAGGTCTGCTATTATTGGAGGAGCATTACCCTTTCAATGGGGGATCTATGGCAGTCTTTATTTATTGGCCCACCGCGAATGGAACATATTCCTCTCGTCGAGATGTGGCTAAACCGTGCTGGAGAATATCCCCTTTCTCTCTGGCTCTTTCAATCTCTATATCCCAGTGATCAAGAGCTCCAAGCAACCGACGAAATTCTATCCATACTCGTTACTCGGTTCCACCGTTGGAGGAATATCACCGTTCAGCTGTCAGCTGCCGTTCATCAGGCATTGCTGAATCTACCACATGGAGCAGGAGTATGTTTGGAGGCAGCTCGTATGGACGTACGAGATTGGGATTTTACTAGCGCAGATAACCTCTGGCGTGCTATTCATTCGTCACCAAATCTTTGCCGACCGGAATGGGTTACTTGTTATTGGAATCAGCCACCAACCCATGCGCCTTGGGCTCAGTTTACGCATATCACACTGGAAGGCCGGCTTACAGTTGATGTGGTGTTAGATATCCTACAGTACTGCACGCAGGCTGTCAACATTACCTTGCCTCACCTCGTCTCCTCAAGGATGCCAAGTCAAATGACCCCTTTCGTTCTTGCCCGACTCCGCACAATGTGTATCACTACGGACACCGAATTAGGATCACTTTTCCAGAACCTCATCCTTCCCAGTCTGGTATCACTAGATCTCAAATACCAACGTGAAGCATACGGCCTGTCTTCGTCTCTACACCTCGCTGATCTCTTAAGTCGTTCTCAATGCCAGCTGCGTACACTTATGCTGTACGCTGCTAATACCAATGGCTGCGAGAAGACCATTACCGACTATCTTCGCATTCCAACATTGCAATCTCTCATTGAGCTTCGATTACATAATCTGGTATCTGATGAATCGGTCAGGTTGTTTTCCAAAGACTCAGGAGGGAAACAACTTTTGCCACGACTCCAAACAATGACATTGAATTGCTGCACATCTGATGGTACATTATCTGCTATGGTCGTCTCGCGCTTACCAACCCTTCAAACTATTGGTGTCGTTTTAAGCCGCAAAACCCATTCGTACTTCGAAGATCGTGCAGCGTTATACAATATGCAAAAGAATGGGTACGATATCAAACTAGAAGTATTCTAAACATCGTCAGCAGTGCCACGTGCACCAATCAACATGTTCATATTTTCTGTCGTTACGTCGTGACACGACTATTAGCCCTACTAAAGATTTACCATACTCAACTAGATATTATTATGCAGATTCGGATTGGTAAATAGGTTGTAGCCGATTTGTTACAAAGTTTCAAGATGAAGAAGCTTAGCGCTCCTGCATTGTTGTTTGACAGGAGCACAATCTGTGTTCAGGATTCCTACAAGCCTGACGTTCCAGAGCTTATGCCACTCCACGGCGAGGGTGAGGACTCCTTCACTGGGACTAGCATGTGGACCAAGTTCTAAATCAATGCTATCAAGTTCCGCCATATCCAATGTCTTGAATAATTTGTGTAGAAGGACATCCGATTTGACGGTCAGAGACTTGAGATGAGGGACCTCCTTGTCATGGAAGTCATGCTTCAGAAATGAATCAATCTGAGCGAGAGACCGAACCGAGAAAGAGGTAAGGCTTTCGCACTGGAATAGGATCTGGATGCAATCATCGAGTGCAAGCTCGCAAGTCAAGCTTAACGTGCGAAGGCCTTGGAATGGGAAATCAGATACCGAGCCCCACTGTAAGGATAGCTCGGATATATGGATGCCTTCCCACACTGGCACGAGATGTTGGGTCGACCTTTGAGTATGGTTGACCAGCTGTTCGTCAAGCTGTGTCGTGTCGACTGTAAGATCAGAAGAAGAAAATGGGGAGAGATCGTCAATGTTCCTGGAGAGCGTGTCGACGCTTAGCGGTTCTGGTGTGGGGAAGTTCGTACCACGGAATAACAGTGCGTCCTGCGGAGGATAGGAGAGCGGGGGAACATCTGCGACGACTTGCACCGCTAGAGTTTTGGTTGGTTTATGAAAGAGTTTGGAGAGTAAGTTGTAAGGGTGGCGGACATTGTCCAGAGCTTTGCTGGAGGACGAGATATTGAGCCAATCAGATACAAGGCCGGCCAATGGCCTTCGACGATTGGCATTGACCATAAAACGCGGTTTCATAGTCGTTGTCACGGTGGTGGCGACAAGTGCTACTCCCACGCAAGCACCGCATGCTAACCCAAGGCCTACGGATCGAGGGACAAATGCGCTAAATCTATGGAACGCCGACATCTGGTAAATTCGTCGTCAGGTAGGG
This sequence comes from Tricholoma sp. MG99, assembly GCA_003521275.1. Taxonomy (NCBI): domain Eukaryota; kingdom Fungi; phylum Basidiomycota; class Agaricomycetes; order Agaricales; family Tricholomataceae; genus Tricholoma; species Tricholoma sp. MG99. The sequence continues at coordinate 8,945 of QOVE01001519.1, forward strand.
GGACATAAGAAGCAAGTTCCAAACACACCGTTTTGTAAGTTAATATCTAGCTCGAAGATGTAGCCTCAAACCCCTGACAGGCTCTTCTCGATGAAAAGTGGATATTATGGTATGATGAACATGGTCACTGTGGTAGGAGAATTTATGTAGTCGCCCGAGCACAGGAAACCATTGAACAAATAAGTCGTTAAGACGTTGGACTTGAATAGCAATCTCCATGGTGCAACTTGAGACGTGTTTTTCTTGTCAGTACATGCTTACTACAACAAACGCAAAGGAACATTGATAATTTTATGAAAGGCGTTGCTGACCTTCGAAGTATACAATTAGGGAATGTACATGACTAATAATTTAACATCGTCGTGAACGGCAGACATAATAGGGACTTTTGCGGTTGGATTTGACCTTGTAGCAAGTTGTAGGTCCACTGTGTACAAGTTCGCCATATACAATTGGATATGTAACGTGAAGACAACTTACCAGCGTACTCATCATAAAAACGCGCCTGGAGAGTAGAACATAGTCGTCGCTACATGAACTTGAGGTTTTGAACTTGGGACACGGATTACCGCGTTACCTGAGATATCATGTATCTGGATCACGGCCATCGGAAAACCTCGTTGCTACCTAAGTAGACTAGAGTGCGCAGAAGTCGTCGGCGAAGTATGATATGTATGTTTGAGTGTTGCCAAACGTGGACTCTGTGTAGCATCCTAGACACACGAAGAGCTTCCTGAGGGTTGCAGTACTTAGGGTGTACCGTGTACATAAGTACTAGTTCAACCTGCCAATGGGCGCGAGACGCATGATCGGTCACGTGTCTAGCAGCTTCGATTTTCAAGGTTAGTTACACGCTCATCCGAGTCCATTGCATATCGGATCTGCTTGTATCGAGCCCCAACCACTCTACATGTCTTCGCGCGACAAGAAATTAAAGCTAGAGAAACTTGCGGAGTTGAAAAGGGCTAGGGAAGGTGTCAAGCGTGTTTTGAAGGTATACTAAGACGCGTCCCTTGTCATTCGATCACACACTTGACGCGACTTCTCGTGTAGGAAGAAGACATCGAACTTTACGATGAGGTTACCGAAGATCAGTACAAGAGCATTGTTCGAGGTAGACTCCAGAAGGATGACTTCGTGGTTGACGATGGCGTTGGGGGCTACATGGACAATGGTATGGATGATTGGATGAGTCAAGGCGACGAGGACGAGGAATCTGAGGAAGAGATAGAACGGAAGAAGAAGTGTGCGTGAAGAGTCTTGTTTTACTCGTATTGCGTGCTGACGAATTGTTCCAGCAAAGAAGAAAGCTAAAGATGACACCGGCAAGAGTAAATCGAAACCCAAGGCGCCTCCACCAGCCGCGGTGCCATCTATCAGTGCCTATCGACCCAAGGTCTCTGCAGAACAGGAGGATGACTTCATGTCTTCGATCATGTCGACGATGGACGCAGCGCCTGCACTATCAACCAAAGCCACACGTAAACGAAAGCCATCCCCCGACTACCATTACTCCGATTCATCTTCGCCCATCCGTCATGCATCGTCCGTGTACAGAAGCAAGCCAGCTTTTGACGACCTGTCCTCAGATGGCCCATTGGACGACGGCCTAGGTGTGCACTCTAGCGATGATCTGGTCGTGAGCCCTAAGAAGAGGGTGAAAGTGACGAACAACGGTGATATGACACCAGCTACAGAAAGGCTTGCCCAGCTAGATGTTTATAGTGACTACGAATCCGCGGCGGACATGTCTTTCGACGACCTGGATATGGATGCTTACATGGACATAGACGACGATGAGATATTCGGGAAGCCGCAAGTGAAGGTCGAGCCCGCTAAACACACCACGTCTACCCCACCTGTTAAGAAGGAATTTGATGCAACTCCTTCCTGGCTATCTGTCTATGACTCTCTCAGTGTCACCCAATCTGATACACTCGGACCGCTCACATCTTCTAACGCTACATCGTCAAATCCTGGTCAGGTTTCTGCACTCGAAGCAGATGGCTCTCTCCGCTTTTATTGGCTCGACTACCTTGAACTTGACGGAAAATTATATTTTGTTGGCAAGCTCAAGGACAAGGTCTCGAATACCTGGGTGTCCTGTTGCGTTACCGTAGAAGGCGTTCAGCGCAACCTTTTCGTTCTTCCACGGGAATACCGCGTCGAGCAGGACGAAACCCAGAAAACTCACCCTACGGATGTGATTCCGACTCAGCAAGATGTCTATGGCGACTTCGAGTTAATACGGAAGCAAATTGGGGTCAAATCTTGGAAGGGGAAGTTTGTCAACAGAAAATATGTTTTCGGGGAGACAGACGTTCCACGAGGTGAGAGCCAGTGGTTGAAGGTAGTTTATGGCTTCAATGGTATGTTCACCCCATTCTTCTTAATAGATATAACTTGTAACATGTATGTTTACAGAACCTCAGATACCGACTGGTGCCGAAAGCCCCAACATTGCTCGGATATTTGGCACCAACACCAGTGCGTTTGAGCTTCTCGTTCTAAAGAGGAAGATTATGGGGCCCTGTTGGCTCCAAATCAAGAATCCACAGATTGATAACAAAGGCGTAAGTGTATGCTTTACTTTGATGTCGATTTATGCTGAAAGCAGGATTGATTAGGTGTCATGGTGTAAGGTCGAGGCAACCATCTCTGACCCGAAGGATATCAACCCATTCCCTGAAACGGATGTAGATGCCCCGAAGGAGATTCCTCCGCTCACTGTCATGAGCTTAAGTGTTCGTACGATTGTGAACCATCAGGAAAACAAGCGAGAGATCATCTGCACCACAGCCCGAATCTGGCATAACAGTATGTCTTATGATTTGAACGGCAGGCTACTTACTAACAAATTCGAGTTCAGTCATCATTGATGATCCCACACCCCCCGAAAGCCTGCCTTGTGCAGTTCATACGTTCGTGCGACCGCTCGACCGCTTTCCGCCGAACTTCGAGACGAAGGCGAAAACAAATGGCAAGGGCTTCATTTCACCAATGAAGAATGAACGTATGCTTTTAAGTAGCTTGCTAAGTATGTGGTGTATTCAGCACTGTGGGCTGTCAGCTAATATACTTCTCAAGTGACATTACACAAGGCTGATCCTGATGTTATTGTTGGTCATGAGTTTTTGGGCGTTTCGCTCGATGTTCTCCTTCATCGCATGCGAGACCTCAAAGTTGATCACTGGTCCCGAATTGGACGTTTCCGGCGCTCAAGATGGCCCAACATTGGGAAACAAGGTTCTAACCTCAAATTTCTCAATGGACGCATGCTGTGTGATCTTGCAAGTGATGGAGCCAAGGTACGAATCTGCGTCTTGTTTATTCTTGAAGACCTAATCTATTTCACCCATAGGGCATGATCACGTCGACCACCTGGTCGATGACGGAGATGTGTAAGACATACCTCAAGAGTGAACGACAGGATATCGATCCTGATGACACTACAAGCTACTTTGACGGTAGTGTAGGAACCCCAGATCGTCTTTTAACTTTTGTAAGACACTGTGAATTGGACGCGCATTACCAAATGGCAATTGCTGCAAAGGTTCAGCTTCTACCTTTGACCAAGCAATTGACGAATCTCGCTGGTAATTCCTGGTAAGTCGACCGTGTTGTTGACATCTTCATACTTATCCGGTGTTCATCTCAGGAATAAGACCTTGAATGGTGGTCGAGCCGAACGTAACGAATATATCTTACTACATGAATTCCATCGTCTCAAGTACATCTGCCCGGATAAGACCTGGGGGAAGAAAGCAGTTGCAGTAGTCAAGCAGGAGCCTGAGGACGATGATCCTGAAGCGGCCAAGACCACCAAAGGGAAACGTGACAAATATAAGGGTGGACTCGTGTTCGAACCCAAGCGTGGTCTATGGGATAAGTTCATTCTGGTAATGGACTTCAACAGTTTGTATCCAAGCATTATACAGGAGTATAACATCGACTTCACTACAGTGGAGAAGGTTGAAGATGACGAGGTATGTGTCCTCTTAAATACCTAACCTTACTTGTGGGCTGATTTGTGTACTTCAGGACGGCAAAGAGAGGATCCCAGAACCGCCGCCTTCAGATGTCGGTCAGGGGGTCCTACCACGGCTCATTGCCACTCTGGTCAATCGCCGTCGACAGGTGAAATCGTTAATGAAGGATAAAACAGCTTCACATGCAAAACTTTTGCAGGTACAGTCGTGCTTCTATTTTTGTGTTCTCTCTGACATTTCTGCTCTGCTAGTACGACATCAAGCAACAGGCACTCAAGCTTACTGCCAACAGTATGTACGGTTGCCTTGGTTTTGAATACTCACGATTCTATGCTCGACCACTGGCTGCCCTTACCACGTACAAGGGCCGTGAAATTCTGACTCAAACCAGAGAGCTCGCCGAAAGCCTCGACTTGGATGTAAGTTCAGACATTTGTCTTGTATCCTTTAAACACTCACAACATCATGTAAGGTCGTCTATGGAGATACAGATTCTGTGTTCGTTAATTCTAATGTGACGGAACTCGCCGACGCCCTCAGAATATCGGCTGAATTTAAAAAAGCCGTGAATGATCGATACAAGCTTCTTGAGATCGATCTGGACAGCGTATTTCAGCGTCTTCTCCTGTTGCAAAAGAAAAAATATGCCGCGCTCAAGGTCGAGGATGGGACGAGGACGACAACCGAGATCAAGGGTCTTGACATGAAGCGTCGAGAATATTGTACTCTATCGAAGACTGTTTCGCAGTAAGTGCTCTCATCATTCAACTAACATTCATATGCTGACCCTTGTTAGATATGTTTTGGAACAGATTTTGAGTGGAGAAGCTACCGAAAACGTTGTTGAAAGCATTCATGAATATCTTGCTACAATTGGTGAAACTGTTCGTGGAGGCAAATCAAAAATCGACGATTTCATAATATTCAAGGTATGTCACTTTTGTACTTCAGGGACGTTAGACTAATCTGAAAATTTTAGCGGTTGGGGAAAAACCCAGAGGATTATCCAGATGCTAAAAGCCAACCTCATGTTCAAGTTGCTCTGCGCATGAAAGGGAAAGGTGGAAGTGCTCGCTCTGGAGATGTCATCCCATACATCTTCTGTTTGGCTGAAGGCGAAGAAACGACGAAAACGGCTCAGGCTGATCGAGCACGGCATCCTGATGAAGTGCGGCGGGCCAATTCAGGATTCCAGATTGGTATGGGTAACACTTCTAGCTGTTTTTTACTCTCCTGACCGTAAACTTAGACTTTGAGTATTATTTGACCAACCAAATTCTTCCACCAATTGAGCGGTTGTGTGACCCGATTGAGGGTACGGACCGTTCTCGATTGGCAGAATGTCTGGGTATGCTTATTTATTTATTTTCGCTTTTTGCCGCGCGTTCCGCTAATGTATATTCCAGGACTAGACCCGGCGAGGTTCCCAAGTTCAGCCAGTAGTGTCGAGGAAAGGTCATTTGCCTCGCTTGATTCTCAAATGTCAGACTCGGACCGGTTCAAGGACGCAAGTCCGCTTCTTATCCGGTGCCGCCACTGCCAAGGTGAAATATCTTTTGCGCCATTAGGCGACCGGAATGTGCGTCGACTTGTAACCTTACCTATTCACGATTACAAATTACTCTCCAAATAGTCTTCGATTGTTCTTCCTACAGGACCTTCATGCCCTGCTTGCCAGATGCCGATGAGCACGGGAAGCATTCAGATGCAACTTGAATCTCAAATACGTCAATACATTGGGAAATACTACGAAGGGTGGCTTTCGTGTGATGACCCTACTTGTGATCTTCATACACGCATGATGGGTGTTTATGGCAGAAGGTGTTTGCGGCCTGGCTGCAAGGGTACCGTCTCGTTCGAGGTAAGCCATCAAAATCAATCCCAATAAATATTTCTGAATGTTTTCTCTAGTACTCTGATGCGCAACTGTACAATCAGCTGAGGTACTTTGCTTACCTCTTTGATGGCCAACGAGCCATCCAATCTTGTAAAGGCAAAGAACGCGGTTAGTGTGCCCAAACGTTGCTCTGAGAGAAGTGCTAATTTTGTATCTTTACATCTCTAGATGCACTTGATGCTCTCGTGAATTTCAATGACGCATTTCTACAATCTTTGACATATTGTGTGGACAAGTATATGGACCAATGTGGTCGTAGATGGGTTGATTTGAGCGGGCTTTTCTCGTTCATGAAAGTATAGTCCTAAAATTGCATTAGTATTTTTGTTGTCGCACTCTTACTTGAACACTTTCAAGTTGTATGATACAACATGTAAACATTAGAGTAGTCATGATCTAGTACGATTACACCGGCGTGCTAGGTTACTGTTGATAACGTTGATAGTTCACAATAAAAAATTTGTGCCACTAAAATTTCAGAGTTCCTTTTGAGTACTTCCCGTAGACCTCCAGTTGTAAGATTACTGTTACAAATGCACCTATATTAGATAATGACGATAGCAATGTTCTTAATCTAAGTGTCCACGATCCCAAAAGAGTGAATAGTGTCCAAGATATCTAACATATACAAAGCGAGCCAAAAATGCCTAGGGAGGAAATGTAGTTAGCAACATGAAAGCGCAGGAGAAGGAGGCTGGACAGTTCTAATCGAATCAGAATTATTAGGCAATATTCGGTATCTCCACAAGAATCAGAACAGGTCTGAATAGTATCATCCCCACGAAAAGAAGAGGCAAACATCTGAAAGAGAAACAATACTCACGAAGAAATACATGTGAAGAGCCCGAGAGGATGGATGTTACTATGAAAAAGTTAGTCAGCAAAACAGTACACAAGTTACGAGATGAAAATAAAGAAAGATCAGAATAAAAGGCAATGTAAGTTATCCGCTGTCCCGGAATGGGCTCAGTACAGGTCTGAAATTTATCATCACGAGAAGTAGCCAAGAAAAAGAGAAGGACATGAAGCTAAGGCTTACCTTGATACAGATATAATTAGTTATATGATTACACTGAAATGGCACGCATAGGCGGCAGTGCAGTGGCGAGAGGCCTCCACTTGGTTCTTGCAGGAGCCGACTCTCCATAGACCCAGTCCTCCTCCTGTACCTCTTCTTCCAAGTCGCCACAGTCCTCCACATACACACCGACACCAGCTTCAAGGGGGTCAAGAAGAACCTCTAAGCTCGATCGCCGTTCACGTGTCTGTAGCTTTCGAAGTGCTTCCATCAAATCGTCTGCTAGTGGTGTGGGATTCGGGGGGTCCTCCCTGATCTGTTCCCAGCCTACTGGCGGAGACCCGGGCGGAGATATTAGGAAGTTTTTATCTACTGCAGGAGGTCGTAGGTAGTTCGCTTCTGGGACGAAGGAGTGGCCATCAGCCACGATAGGGTTAGGATCTGCACGATAGACTCGAAGGATTGTTTCTTCCCTGTAAGGAGGGTTTTGTTGTTATTATGATCTTCATTGAACACAGAATACCAATTTACTCACATGTCGAGGGGTCCCTGGAAGACGATAGGATCACAGCGCAGTTTTGCTGATTCTGCACTGTCCTCAAAGTAGTACACGATTATAATGCGTCCAAATCCAGGTAGAGGAACCCAGCGGTTGATTTCGCCGTACGCGGCAAAATGTGTACGCAGCACATCTAGCACCAGAGGATGAAAAAACGATTTTAGAAGACCAGTTACTGTGATTGTATTGGTTTTCTGAGAAGGTGGTGGAGACGAGGATAGTCTTGAGGATGGCAGAGAGCTGGTATAACGGACCATGTTTAGAAAAGGTGGGAGTGCAAGTGGATTGACAGGATCGTCACTTGGCTTTTTCAATGTAAGCTTGGAGCCGCTTATATAACCCTTGATGGCTGTGCAAAAAAAACTAAAGTTCTACTACCGACAGCTACCGACTCGGACGCCCTCACCGACACTCGGACGGGCTTTACAGTGGGTGCACAGCTGAAGAATACATGCTGCGCTCCACAGCGGGATCCTGTGCGTGAGTAGACCTCAGGCATTCAGGAATCCCGGTACCGAAAAACGCCAAGGATAATTTGGCAGCTTTACTGACACAGCTCCGCTAAGGATTTGGCAATACACGTGATCTCGCGGTTCAGTCTTCGCGTTTTCAAAAGATTTCTCACTTATTACATATAGGCTGTACTAGCAGGTTTCAGCTGTTTTTACGCCCATTACCTGACTCAATTCGGTTGGGTTGCACCATCTTGACCGCAACTCTCTCAGGATCGAGCGAAAAACCGAGTTGCTAATAGCTGCATTTATTTTCCGGATATTCGGCTGTTCCATGCAAATCTACTATTACTCTCTTTGCCATCTCGGATCTGCGCATGCAGCTGCGATCATGAATATTCAAGTTCAAGGCAAGTACGTATACCAGGCACCGTATGCGTGCGCCCGTCATCCGGACGTACAGCCATCGCGAAACCATGTCACCAACTTCCACACCATACCTGTGGAGTAATTAGCAAACTCCGAGCCCGCTCCAGTGTCTACTTCTCGCGCAACCGCTCCTCCACCTGGGCTTTCTTTTCCTTGAGAGCCACAAGCTTCTCCTCCTTCGTTGCGTCATATGCAACCGACGTTTGATTGAAACTAAGATTCACATGATGCACGTCAGCACTCCACCAAAGTCATTGACAGGAGCCACACACGGATTCTCAGGTGACTTATTGAACTGCTTGTGAAGTAAATCCTGTTGTGGGCACCATATCAGATTATCGTATGTTGGTCCTGCAAGTTCAATCAGTTACCTTGTATTGCTGTAATCGTAAACCTGGGCGCTAAGCGCAGCAACAAGGAACACAATCAGCCATGCTTATATTCTCATTTGTTACAGGCCCACATACTTCTTCTTTGAGTTTCGGTAGCTCGCGCTCCTGATAAGCTTCGAACACAGCCTACATAACAAATGCGATTGTGAGTGCCACTGTATAATCGTACGAGACTCGCTGTTCCTTACCTTATATCGTCGCTGAGATCATCGATTCAAGTTAACTACAGAAGACAGCGAGAGCTGTGGTAGGACATACCTCCGGATGCCTCTCGATCCCAGCAGCCTGTTGCCCGACGCTTGCTTTGTCCATCTTTGCAGTAACAACATCTAGCAGATCGATCGCGTTATCGATACCCGTTGCAGCATAGCTCTCCACTTCCTTAAGTGGTTGCTCAGTTCCAGCATCCAGCGTATCACTGGCACTGACACCACCCGCATTGATTGCGCCAGGTCCAGCGGGTTTCGATGATTTCTTGCCAGCTTTGGGCGCAGCCTTGACTTTGGCTGGTACCGATGCCTCTTCTTCTGCGAGCAATCGTGCATTTTCAGCTTTCCGAGCCAGATCAGCTTTGCGCTTTTCCTCCTTCTCCTCCTTGCTTGACTTTCCCTTGGCATCATCTTTCCATGCTTCTGCTTCTTTCCTTTCCTATTAGATTTCGTTAGACACAAAATCTCACATAGTCATAAAAACTGATCGAATGAAGGTAGAGAACCTTGTCAGCGTCCACCTGAGCTTTTTTGTTTGCTTCGTTCTCTGCTTTCTTCGCTCGACCGCTTTCCTTCTTTGCGTTTCCTCCCTTTGGCGGCATTACTGGGGATGATGGGATGATGACACAGACCACTAGCTGACTCGGAGTGGTAATACTACGGTGAGTCACTGGTAATCTAAATCTAAATCTTATCTTATCTTATCTTTGTCAAGCCTTGGAATCGAAACTGTGGACTCGGCAACATCCGAGTTCGACTTGAATCTCGTTGACGTCTGCCTACCATGTCATTGTCAGTGTCCATGAAGATCCTAGTGCTCGTAATCGCAGGTCCTGAGTTCTTCTCTAATATCATATATCTAACATCAATCAACTGGAAGCTTTCAAGCTACCGTGTTTCGCGAATCCAGAAATCTTGCTTCATCGTCAGCCTTGTAACAGCAACTAGATTTGCCTCCAATATAAAATAAAGCTTATCATCTCGAGCCTTGGCCCTATCACTAGCAAATTCGCGCCCTGGGGAAGCATATGGTTTGATTTTTACTTCTGACTTCTCGTTGGCATATTCGACTGCTCTTGGCCTGACATCTCTGGTGCTTCTTTAGAACGCAACACCAGTCGAATGAACAGCAGAGAGGCTAGGAGACGGACCAGGGTCTGTTCGTGTGTGCTCCTGTTCCGTGCCTGTCGCTGATTATTTTTATTTTTATTTTTATTTTTATTTTGTCGTGGCATATGCGTGGATGAGCTGGCTATATGACCTCAGAAGATTAGTCTCTCATGAACTGTTTCATACAGCAAAAAGTGACGTGAGAAAAGTCTTTGCGACCGAATGGGACTACACCATACACACTTTTCATTGCAGAACCCCTTACCTCGCCTCGCTCAGCTGGCATTGAAGTATACAAGTTGTCCTATTGGCTAGTCCAGGAACCTGAAGTAAAACCAACGGTCCGCCGTACTGTCTCGATCGCATGTAAAATGCGTACAACTATACTTACCGCCTGCTGCGCAACTTCTGGGCCTAGACGACTCCGCAGATATGTAAGGCGTTGCCATCCTTTTGTAGGTGCGGACCCCCAAGACTTGAGCAATAAGCATCAGAGATAACATTCCAAGTAGAGGTAAGTTAGTCGGTAGTTGGTACAAGAAAAACTTTGTGTGTATCCAAAGTATTCCCATGTGCCCTGACTATTCTTGCCTAAATCGGCCCGGCAAGTTGCCTCGCGGTCGATGACACGGTGTTCCAACCTTGAAGCTTGAAGCTTTAAAGTCTTCGTGTTGTGGAAGGCAGTGTGAGTAGTGTATACCGCCATCGGCTGCCCAATGACTGTGGCGCACGCCAATGCTGTTGTCAGTTAATTCTGAAAGTGGATGATTAGATCGAGATCTAGCTTTTATCTGATTCCGATCGTGTCCTCAATGCGGACTTGTTTCTTTCTTAGTATACAGTGCTTGATGCTTGACTCTTTTGTTCACACCTTCTACATACACGTGTTGACTCAGCTTAGGGCTTGTGTTGGACCCTTCATCGATCGACATTAACAAGTACTGTAAGCCTTTCCCGATCATTGTATCCTTCAGCTCTGTGGTCATGATAGGTATATTACACCTAGAAACAGAGCAGTTCATAAACTCGAATTCGGCGACAGAAATATCCTCAAGGCATGGACTCAGTGAACAAATGGGCTCCCGGCGCGTCCTGTACGAATACACACTTGTTTACTGTCCTAATACTGATCTGCACTGATATGTGACATACAGACGGACCAGTACTTTCTCAGACAGACCTCTACCTATTGCAGACGGAACTCCAGCTAAACCCAATCCTAGCGAACAAAGAAGACTTGTTTCACCTCGTCTTCAACATCGTAACAGGTTCGTTATGTATCTCGTCCTAGAGGTTGACATGATCTGATTGACGGATATTAATACAGGACAGACGGGTGGTTTCAATGTGGCTGCACGAGACCGTGACCTTGCGTTTACAGCAAAAGATGAGCCTGCAACGCTTCCCCGCGTTCAGCAGCTCATCATCATCTCGCAAATAAGTCCCTGGTGCACGACCGTGACGAACGAAAGGGGAGTGACGATGAATGATGTGTGCTCCACCATCTGGAAAGAGTGAATGGGTGCCCTTGACTACCTCGTTACAACATTTTACTCATTTCTGTCTAGCTACACAGACAACTACGTTACTGATGCCGAGTTTGGTTCACTCCCACCACGAATCCAGGAACAAGTGAAGCGATCTGCGATGCACAATAGCGCAGGGGTTAACGTTGCGGGTTGGGCGGCATATTATACACCAGCAGCGGTGCCCGATCGATACAAACGTGTGGGTATGTAAATTTGGTTCATTTGCATTTTCAGCTTTCATCGTTTTGTAGACTGGCTCAAGGAACGGGTGTTTTTTGAATGCCTGATGAAGGACGATCGGTACATCAGCTCACGACTGGGGTTCACAGCTCCAAATATATTCATCATGGTGTCGGGAGGCTAATCGGGAAATCGTTGTTTTATTTTGCTTTCGATGTATGCGTGTTGGCGGACGGATTGTGTTGTGTATTCTTAACTTTGCACAACCTTTTTTAATTCTTCCAAGTACCAGTAATTCCAATTCCATCCTATTCTTAATTCCGTGAAGTAGAATGACGTCGATCATTAGATCTAAATCATCTAATCCTCCTAGTCCCTTCACACCGTACACTCCAAACTTCAAACCCAAATAAAACGACAGTTTTTTACAGTTTTAACGCTATATCTCTCGATTTGAAAATTGAGAGGACGCCTGAGGAACGCCTGAGTGATCATTGATCATAAGCAGCGCCAGCGCCAGCGCTTCACAGAACTTTTCAGGTAGGCAATCTACATAAGATGTATTGATCTGGGCTAACTTAAATTCGATGCAACTAAAGATAATTACTGTATCTACAGCTTTAAGGAGATAAAAAAAAGGTCATGGGTTTAGATTATTTTTGACTTTCCATCAAGGACATGCACAACAGGCGTGGCCGATGGGGCTGATGAATCCGAGTCAGCCTGAGATCTGAATGGTCTATTCTATAATCCCAGTAGTAATCATAGCTGCTTGTGACTACTTGAAGTGCTTATGGTGAGCGGGTATAACTTAGCGAAGACTCGGAAAGACGTTATTCGAGTCTATTGAACTTCTTGAAACCCCGACAAGCAGAAGCACTGCTAGCACTGCAAGTCACGTGCAGAGATCAAACTGATTGTCGACCGTGACCGCGCCCTTGCTCCGATTTTTCAATGTGTCGCCTGTTTTTCTTCATTCTGCACGCACTGGTGCCTTCGTGTTCTTGATTTACGTTATTTAGCTTCCTGTGAGGTTCTACCAGAAAGCTTATCTTCATTGTTTGACCAGGTCTAGGTTCATCTTACTCAATTCGGCATCACCGTGTACCGTGTACTTATATCAAGCTGGACGATTGCCTCCGCTCAGAAGAACATCTGTGTGGCTGTTTATACCCAGAGAGAGAGAGAGATTACATCACATTCAGATCGAGGTGCAGGTGATCAGGCAGAGAGGTATCGATTGTGCACCCCACTTACACTGAATTTAATCTTATTCAGTAACTTGAAGCTGGCCATACGACTCGTGAATACAGGCCCACTCTATTCTTTGTGGATCTTACCCATTATTTTTGCTACCGCGAAAGGCAGTCTGGATTCGTAGTCTGAATCAATAGACTTCCACTTCCATTTTCTTGTTGCGTCGTTTACCCATCAATACCCTCGAACATGGCGAGCCCAAATGTCACCCCTTTTATTCCCCCGAGTCCAGTGCCCGATATAGCTCCTGGAGCACGGACACCAGCATCACCCCAACCACCAGTAGTGCCATCACCTCCTGGACCGGGAGTCTCTATTCCCGACTGGGCGTTAGGCCCTCAGCATGCCGCAAACTATCCGATGTACCCTCCCGCCCCATATGCTACACAAGGTTTCGTACATTATCCAACACCTGCCATGGCGTCAGGCCAATTACCCGGTGGTTTTCCCGCACCCGCTGGCCCCATCTACGCTCAAGGTCCGCCAAACGGTGTATCGATGGATTACACAGGCTATCCCGCGTTTCCTGGTGCTCCCCCTCCTACTCCTTATACTCATCCTGGGGCCCCTCAGGCTGGAGGGTTTATGTGGTCGCCAATGCATCAGGGGCCACCTACAGCCCACCCAGTAGTGCCACCATGGAATAATACTCCGAGACATGGATATCAACCCTTTCAACAACCGCCTGGACCGCCTCATGGAGGTGGCCCGCCTCACGGTGGTGGCCCGCCTCACGGTGGTGGTGGCCCGCCTTACGGTGGTGGTGGCCCGCCTGGCTGGGGCGGTCATACGCCTGGTCATGGGCTTGGGATGCCTTTTGACCCGTATAGGGGCCATATTCCTCCTACATGGGCTCAGCAGAATGCAATGCAGTACACACAGCCCGCTCCGCCGCCTAGGCAACTACCTCAACATCTACAAGGAGAACTGGGACGTGCTGCTACAAATGTGGGTGATCGCGTCAACCCGTTCATGGCGGGAAATCATTGTACGTTCTCTTTAGCGCCTAAAGAGTTGCATTAACAGATTGTGTAGATGGCCCAGTCTTAAAACCGTTCCTTCTGCGGGTGGTTCGTGCACAACTCAAGCTTAACCCATTGATCACACCACCGCCCGAAAATGGCGCTGACAGACCATATTTGCAATGGAACATGCTTTTCCCCTCGGCTCAGTGCCGGAAATCAACTGACGATGCACACATCTCGTGGCAAGCTGGCCGGGATGAACCTGCGACATTCCCACGTGTTACTTCTATACGTATTGTGTGTGAGTTTTTCCCTTGGATAATCGCCATAGACGCAAGAGACGAAAATGTCGGCGTGACATGTGGCGAGATCATTGATGCGCTTGCTGAGAATCATGCGCGATTGTCGTTGGAACTGGATTGGAAGGCGCTGTCGGCTCGGAGACGCTCCCAGGTCGCAGAGGCATACACGCATAATCGCTCGACGGCATTCGGCGTGCCTGGTGGAAGACTTGGGCGGGGCATGCGGAGGGTGGATTTCTTGTGTAAACGTACGATGTTTGGGGGGCTGGTGTTGGATGAGCCGATGCTAAGGACCTTGTGCGGGGATGTACTCCCCTGCATGTTCGCTTTGAAATGCCTGACGCGGTATGCGTTAACGCAGGAAGAGATCCGTGACCAGGAGGCCAGAGATAGAGTAATGGCAGAGGCAGAGGCCCGACGAGCACGCCGTGCAACCGTGGAAACAGATAGTGAAGGCGAAGATTCTCCTTGATGCCTGGGCTTGCTGAGCGCTGAATCCTGATACCTATCTGTTCCATGTTTTTTGCTTCTGTCCGTGTTTTTTCTTGCTTTGTCGACCACCACACGGAATACCCGCTAGTTACTGACCTTCTATTCCATCATACCAGTATCAGGACATTTAGACTCGCTATCCTGGCATTTGCAGCTTCATGATTCATGATCACGACTGTACAACTGATGCACTACATAGAGTGTATCATATGTAACCATTATATTATTGTATCTATCCAGGTACTCTAAATTCCTTAATATTCCTAACGTGGGCCTAATTGAAGAGATCACATATGAAATGTCAAACATCAACCATTGACACTAGCGACGCTCAAAGTTGAGCGCTGAGCTGCAGCTCGAGTTGCAGCTCCCCCGGTCACCAGTAACGGTCAAGTCACAAGTTGTCACAAATGCATAACGCCCTCCAAAATAGGTTGTTTACTCAAGTCCAATGGTTGAAATGTGGCGTCGCTAGTACGCCCGTTTCCTCTTGCACTACGTGCACGTCTTACCACGTTGCACCCCTTTGCACGCCTCCTTTTCCGCACGGCGTGCGAAACGCTGCTCGTCCACGCTTGGGTCACGACATACAGCGAGCCCCTATTCCTAGGAATTCTAGCGAGAAAATTGAGATTCGGAGACTTTCCCCTTTTCAGGGTCTCTCTGCAACTCCCTCTTTCTCCTAGGCAAGGGCCTCATACTTTAACACTAGTCTCTCTGCATGAACTCATTGAACATAAAATCTTAAGATAAGTATTGGAGTATCTACTTATTTAATAAAAGTTGTGTATTTGAGTGGACCCACCTGGTCCCACAACTTGCTACAAGCTCAAATAGGCTTAAATTCAACCGCAATTGTCAGTATCTCAGGCTGTCCGTAATCGGTATCGGTATCGTGTCACAAACACCAGTAACGCGCCGTCCTTATTATGTCTGCCATTCACGAGGATGTCAAACCATCAGCCATGGACGTTCCCCAATTGTATACTTCGAAGGTCAGCAACGCCTTTCATAAAACTATTAATGTTCCTTTACGTTTGTTGTAGTAAGCAAATACTGACAAGAAAAACACACGTCTCAAGTTGCACCATGGAGATTGCTATTCAAGCCCAACGTCTTAACGACTTATTTGTTCAATGGTTTCCTGTGCTCGGACGACTACATAAATTCTCTTACCGCAGTGACCATGTTCACCATACCATAATATTCACTTTTCATCGAGAAGAGCCTGGTTCGAAGCTCATCTTCGAGCTAAATATCAACTTACAAAACGGTGTGTTTGGAACTTGCTTCTTATGTCTCCCTACCTGACGACGCATTTACCAGATGTCGGCGTTCCATAGATTTAGCGCATTTGTCCCTCGATCCGTAGGCCTGGGGTTTGCATGCGGTGCTTTCGTGGGAGCAGCACTTGTCGCCACCACCGTGACAACGACTATGAAACCGCGTTTTATGGTCAATGCCAATCGTCGAAGGCCATTGGCCTGCCTTCTATCTGATTGGCTCAATATCTCGTCCTCCAGCAAAGCTCTGGACAATGTCCGCCACCCTTACAACCTACTCTCCAAACTCTTTCAACCGCTAAGCCTCGACAGGCTCTCCAGGAATATTGCAAGGCCTACGTTGGTTCCGAGACCCCCACCCATTGCTTCCCCCCAGAGATCGCTATTGTTCCACGGAACTGCGTTTAACAATCCAGCACTTTCCCCAATTTCTCCTGATTTAACAGTCGACACGACACAACTTGATGGTCAATCTGGCCATCTTGGTGATGACGATCAGCTCGATTCCGCACTATGCCGTCAAGACGTGCCTGCTATTGTTCTGACGGTTATTGATGGAGGAGGCAGCAAACTTATGACAGCTCTTCGTGATCTCGAGACAACCGCTGCTCGTGAGCAGTTGCCGCTCACCCTTCTCGTCGTGTTCAAGGGTGACACGTCGTCCGCCACTCGTACTATCCAGCATATAATCAACAACTTGAATGAGCGTTTTCAGTGCCTTGCGGTCGTCTACATACCACAAGATACCGATGATTATGGCAGATCTTTTCCCGATGTAGAGATCTCGCAACAGCTAGTCAACCCTACTCAAAGCTCGACCTTTCAACATCTTGTGTGGAGAGGCAACCATATATCCGAGCTATCCTTACAGTGGGGCTCGGTATCTGATTTTCCATTCCAAAGCCTTCGCACGTTAAGCTTGACTTGCAAGCTTGCACTCGATGATTGCATCCAGATCCTATTCCAGTGCGAAAGCCTCACTAGCTTCTCGATTCAGTCTCTCGCTGAGACTGAATCATTGATGAAACATGATTTCCATGCCAAGGAGGTCCTTAATCTCATGTCTCTGACAATCAAATCGAACGTCCTTCTAGACAAATTATTCGGGACATTGAATATGACGCAACTTGATAGCATTGATTTAGAACTTGATCCAGATGCTAGTCCCGCGAAGGGAGTCGACACCCTCGCTGTGAGGTGGAGCAAGCTCCAGAGCGTCAGGCTTGTGGGGCTCTCGAGCGCACATTATGATCGTGTCAGGCAGCAATGTACCCGTGCTCAGCTTCCTCAACACCTATATTAAACCAGTTTGCACAGTTACAACCCAATATAATATGATTTAACCGAGTATACTATATACTATATAGTATTACAAAAATATTTGTAGCATGGCTAATACCTAATAAAGTTGTGATGTGATTGAAAAAAATATGGACCTCTTGACGACGTTCAGAATACTTCTAGTTTGATAGCGTACCCTTTCTTTTGCATGCTCTCTAGCATTACACAATCTTGGCAGTAGGAATGGGTGTCACGACGTAAAGCGACACGAATAGTTCGAAGAGTTGGTAAGCGCGATACGAACATGGTGGACAATGCACCATCGGATGTGCAGCAGATCAGTGTCATTGCTTGAAGTCGAGGCAGAAGTAGTTCCGCCCCTGAGTCCCTGGTAAGGAGTTTGATCGTTTCATCAGATACTGGATTGTATAACTTGAGTTCGACGAGAGACTGTAACGTCGGAATGCGAAGATAGTCGATGATTTTATCCTCGCGAGCGCCAGTATTGGCATCGCACAGGGTCAGTGTACGCAGTTGGCACTGAGAGCGACATAAGAGATCGGCAAGGTGTAGGGACGAACAAGAAGTGTATGCGTCACGGCGGTATGTGAGATCTAGTGACATTAAGCTGGGAAGGATGAGGTTCTGGAATAATGGTCCTAACTCGGTTTCCGTAGAGATACGCATGGTGCGGAGTCGGGTAAGAACGAAAGGGGTCATTTGACTTGTCATCCTTGAGGAGACGAGGTCAGGCAAGGTAATGTTGACAGCCCGCGTGCAGTACTGTAGGATATTTAACGCCACATCAACTGTAAGCAGGCCTTCCAATGTAATGTGCGTAAACTGAGCCCAAGGCGCATGGGTTGGTAGCCCATTCCAATAACAAGTAGCCCAGTCCGGTCGGCAAAGACTTGGTGATGAATGAAGAGCACGCCAGAGGTTATCTGCGCTAGTAAAATCCCAATGTCGTACGTCCATATGAGCTGCCTCCAAACATACTGCTGCTCCGTGCGGTAGATTCAGCAATGCCTGATGAACGACAGCTGACAGCTGAACGGTGATATTCTTCCAACGGTGGAATCGATTAACCAGTAGGGATAATATTTCGTCGGTTGCTTGGAGCTCTTGATCACTGGGAAATCGAGATTGAAAGAGCCAGAGAGAAAGGGGGTATTCTCCAGCACGGTTTAGCCACATCTCGACGAGAGGAATATGTTCCATTCGCGGTGGGCCAATGAATAAAGACTGCCATAGATCCCCCATTGAAAGGGTAATGCTCCTCCAATAATAGCAGACCTGACCAAGAGGAAACGGGGTCATTTGGGAATCTGGTTGAACACATAAAGAATAAGAAGGCTGAGAGTGATCCACGGTCTGCACGTAATGCCTGAAAATTTCAGCTAAGAGCTCGACCGGGAGCCTGTGAACAGGAGGGATGCGCTCTGGTTGGCGATTGGCATAGATAGGACTGCCTTCGGAGAGTCCTTTGAGAGGATAGACATTCAGATAGCGATACAGACGATCGTCTTTGAAAAACCCCTGCACAAGCTGTGGCAGCCCAGAACCACGATTCTGCAGCTGCGAGAGAATCGACATACTTTAAAGCGTATCCTGTATCGGCCTATTATAACGGTTGAGCGAATGTTAGTATTGCGAAAACGAAAGCCAGCTTACTTGAATGTGGATGAGATATTATGATTCGGGCGACAAATATGCGAACATGATCTACAATACTCGTACTCTTAAAGGTGAAAAAAATACAAAGACTTCGAGGGCCGTAGTAGACAGCGACAGGAACAATGTGCACCATACGTGGATGAAAAGACAAGCTTAGCCTAGGCCTAGAAGCTGAAAACAAGCAGGCACAGCCACCATATTTCCTGCTCTTCTTGCAGTGGCACGGTCAGGAAGTTGACGGTAGGATATTACTTAGTCGGACTTGGCATATAGTATACATAGGTTCCGGAAACATCTACNNNNCATAAATCCCCGTTACTATATTTTCAACAAAGCCGACTTCATTGGGGAGCTTGCTCCCCACTATCTGGGCTTCGAGAATTCCTATCCACCCCGTGATGAGCGTGACCACGTGATATAGTAGCAGATTCTGCACAGCCGCAGCGCAGCTGCCAGCATGCGGATCACATGATCCACTCAAATGTGACGCAAGCATGCCAACTCCAAGTCTATTTGTGTATATGTACAAGTTCATCTCAGTAGATCAGATAGAACATGAAACTACGTACTGGGGCCACACGTGGCCCCAGTACTCCGCAAGTGGGGCGCTTGCTTTATCCCAGTACTTTACACAATGTTTAATCCTACTTGATGTATTCTGATGTAAGTATTATAAGCATAAAATTTATAACACAGCACTCACGCAGTGAGTGCTGTGTTACTTCATCCTAGTACTATACACAATGTTTAATCCTACTTGATGTATTCTGTATGTATAATAAGCATAAAATTTATAACACAGCACTCACGCAGTGAGTGCTGTGTTACTTCATCCTAGTACTACACACAATGTTTAATCCTACTTAATGTATTCTGTAAGTATAGTAAAGCATAAATTTATAACACAGCACTTACTGTGTGAGTGCAATGTTTGATGAAATTAGTTTAATCAGTAAATACATATTCATCTAAATTAACTCC
>QOVE01001527.1:0-22850 GCA_003521275.1 Tricholoma sp. MG99
GCATTCCCGATACATTACGCTCCTCAATCAATAAAACCCGCCTGCAAGCCCAGGAGCAGCAACCACCGTCACAATCCATTGCACTCCCACCTTCTCTCAGCTCATCTACCAGTAATTCTTCAACAGTATACGAGGATCCCAATGTCGATCCCAGGTATATTAGAGTTCAGAAAACAGATGCAGAAATGCACACACCATCCAAGGGCAAATTTATAAAATGGCCTGGCGCAAGAGCAAAAGAAACACTCTCCCCCCCACCGCTTCCTGAAAGGAAGCTGCGCCTGGAACACAACTTCCAGCAGTTGAGCATATTGCGGTTTACGAGATGCGATCATTGTGGGGACAAAATGTGGGGTTCTCAATTAAGATGCACCGGTCAGCTCTGCTATCGTTTCCACTACCTGAAGGATGCTAAACTAATTTCCCCAGCATGCCATACGTCAATTCATGTACGATGTATCAACCATGTATCCGTGCCATGTGTGCAGCATCAGCCAGCGGCAGGTCGAGCCGAGTCGCCAACAGTTTTGCGTAAGTTCAGGCGCTTTCTGGTGGTCAATACAACCTAACAACATCGTACTTAGCACCGTCCATGTTTGGCCGTGATCTTATCGACCAAGTGCACTGGGATGCCAAGGACGAAGACCGAGATGTGCCTGTCCTTGTCGAGAAGTGCATTGATGCTGTTGAAACTCGTGGTAAGCAAAGTTTTTTCACAGGTTGACGATGGGTGTAACCTCCTTCCAGCCTTGGACTATGAGGGCATATACCGAAAAACAGGTGGATCCGGGCAGTCAAAGGCCATCACTCAGCTCTTTGAGCGTGGCGATTATACGATCTTCGACCTTCGGGATGCCGATCGTTTCAATGACATATCAAGTATAACATCTGTATTGAAGAATTATTTCCGTTCCTTGCCTGTTCCTCTCCTGACATATAATCTGCACGATCAATTCATACACGCTGTGCACCTCAAAGATCCTGCAATCAAGTACAACTCATTGTTGGAGCTAGTCAATAAATTGCCCAAGGAGCACTATTGCACACTAAGAATCCTCATGCTCCACTTGAATCAGTGAGTTCGCTTAACTCTTATAGTCTTTCTCAACTGAGTCCTCCTCCAAGTGTCCGTGAACAGTGCGAGAAGAATCTTATGAATGCCCGAAACCTAGGAGTCGTGTTTGGACGTAATACTAAACCTTTACTCCTATCATGATATCGGGTTGCTAACTTGAACATCACAGCAACGTTAATGCGGTCTCCCGCCCCAGGTGCCGAATTTAGCGACATGGCTGGAAAGGCGCTCTTAATCGAGTGGCTTGTCGAAAACGCCCCATTCATATTCCACACGAACAATAACAACTGATCTGTTCATCACTATAACATTACATATATTTCTATTCAACATTGGCTTGTGTCGAAGGAATGTCAATAGGCATTATTTAAATACCTCCCATGTTGACATCATTCCTTCCTATTTCCTCTTTATATGATACCCCTGCCAGGCTTCATGGATTCACGAAGTTCTTTTGGGCTTAACCAGTTGTACATCACTACATAGTAGGAACGACTATAGAAGTTCTCTCGACCTTCTGGTCTTAGGAACAGCAGGCTCTGGCTTTAAGGCACAATACAAAAAATGCCGCCGAGGACCAGTGGCAGCCCCAGCAACAGCAGCGGCTGAAACCCGAGCGCCGAGCGGGGCTGTATCCGTGCCGCTACCACGGACCCCCAATGAAAACATTCTATCAAACACTAGGGGTTAAATAAGTACGTAGTAGTTGAAACGAAATAATAATATAAGAACTAACGGGTTGCCGTGAATGCCTTGGCACTTGCCTGACAGGCTGTTTGTGTTAGCGACAAAGGAGGACTGACACCCTCCAGCATACGGAGGTATCGATAAACCATGGAAGGTTGAGGCGGTCCTATGTATGATGATTTGAGACACTGGTAAAATAAAGATAGGGAGTGTTGGGTTGTTCATTACCAAAACGAAAGACAGCATGGTAAGCCTGTCTCCATTTTTCCTCAAGAAGCCGAGCACATGTGGGAGAGTCAGGACACGTTGGGCACTGAGCACGGTAGCAGATCTTTAGTTTCATGTGTAGATGGCAGATCAGAACTAACACATTGATACTCCTTTGCAACCATTGTTAGGCCTAACTTCAGAACACGCTCTAGGAACCAGTTACGGCTATGTCCAAGGAAGCATGAGTATGGATGGAGGCACCTTCAAGAACAGCTGCTCACCGTTTCTCAAGCTTCAGTAGGGTTTCCTGGCTGAGTGTGCTGAGCTCATGCTCGCTCCAACCACCTGGATTATCAAGAACAAAACGGCTTGATTCACGATACAGTTCTTCTTCTTCGAATAGCTCTGCAATCCGCATGGCTTTGATGGGCTTGCCTGCTGCGTGAGTAAGGAGGAACGTAAGGCATTCTCGCTGCAAGGCAGGAACACAAAGCTTATGAGAGATGTTCATAAGACTCTCGACGTTGTTCCAAGTAATGGTACATTCCAAGCTAAGTGAAGCATGTGAGATGCACTCGCAAAGAGAGCGAATCGACGGGAAAATTTACTGTGGGTACACAAATTTGAGGAAGTCAAGAAATGTGCTTGCCTTGCGGGTCGTTAAGTCTAAAATGTGACAAGCAGAGAATAGCGTACTCGTTCTTCCTTCAGAACAATCACTGCATCTGGCCCATTCATTAAACGTCGTTTAATTGCCGCCTGTGCAGGAGAACTTCTCTTATCAGAAAGTCGCCCAGCGTCGGACGGACTTTGCCTCGACTGTTGAGTACCCCCTTCCGCACTCTTGCTTTGCAACTTGGCCAGACTGTGATCTCGAGCCTGCGCAATGACATCCGGTTGTAGAACGGCATCAGAATCGTGGTCAGAATCACTTTCACCAGATGTGTCGACTCTCGCTGCGTCGCACTCTGCAATCATTTCCAGGTCCTCTGGGTCTATGTCGGGATCCATACGAGCAAAAGTCATTTCAGTGGGCACCTCGGTTTTCTTACCAGGAACAGAAGGCGGTTGAGATATAGTGATTACGGAGGACATTGACGGTGGTCGTCCAGTTTCAGACCAGTTCCCGCTGAGCGCAGCCTCGAAGAAGGGAGATGCGAAGAATAACACTTCTTTATGTGCCCTGCTCGAACAAAGGAGTTACAAGGCAGCGCTTAAGATAAGATTATGCAATGAAATGAACTAACCAGAAAGTGGTACTTCCAACAACTATTTTGACTGTACCGGGAAATCTGCCGTGTCTAGTGAAGGTCTCGTCTATCTCGATAGCTTCTTCATGGTCATCGATGCTAAGTTCTGAAATAATATCGTCTGTTTCGCATTCTTGAAGGAACCAAGGGGGGGAACCAGATGAGCGGAAGATACCCGAGGCTGCAGCATGAGTTTCTGTGGGAGAGCTGAGAGTTGCAGAAGGATTGTTCGGGCCACGGGAATTGCGTGCGATAAGAATGTGTGAAGGATTAGTAGACATGATGGACGAGTTGAAGCTTCAAAGCTATATAAATTTGTAATTGTACTACAAATCGACATTTATCTTTTTCCGCTTCACATTTCCTTTCCTTTCTCCTTTCCCTTTCCTCTTCGTCTCGGCCGCCTTGTCACTCATCTTGCCCAACATCGCAAACGTATCTCTATCACTCTCAATCTCTTCCTCGCTATTAGCTTCAATTTCTCGCTCTACTTCCATGTCCTCAATCTCGGATTCCTCTAACATGGTCTGAGCTGGTGGTCTTCCATGCTCGGGCGAGAATGGATCATCTTGTAACGATCCCAACAATGATAACATCTCATTTGCTACCGTAAGTCTGTCGATCCTCGTAAGTATGGGAAACCTAGCAAGAGAAATGACATATACCCGATCACGGTAAATTCCAGAAATCCGCCTGCTCCTCCCAACTTTTCGTACGTTAGACGGTGCACCCATTTTCCACCGTCATTTTCTCCTTCCTTTTCTGATGTTCCGATGCCATTGTCCTCATCACCAGCATCGTCTTGGGCACCCGATCCAAATTCAGGGTCATTCTCCGCGGGACCGTGTTCGAATTCCCATTGCTCGGTCGGAATGTGATGTCGTGGCACTGAAACATTGAATGTACGATGTAGTAGAATGGATATATGGTCGGGCGAACAAAGATTGACTCTTCCCACTGAGTCCCAGTAAATTCAATCAGATTTAAATCGGCGTGCACAATGCTTTGGATTACCAAGTTTCATGCCAATTCGTGGACTCCAAACGGCTGCGTCAAATCCAGCAGTGCATACGAGATTGGGGCAATCAGACTGTATAATGGCCTCCTTTGCCAGAATACGTAGATTCGAGTGCGAGAGCATCACACCTTGGAAAGCTGCATTATATCTAACATGTAGGCGCCTTGAGTAAAACACGATATAGGAGTATTTTAGATGGCCGACCTCATTATCATTGAGTCCAGCATTTCTTCAACGCCAACCCTCGGATTGCTCGCAAATATAGGTGGTATAGACACCACAAGCGAAGCTTCGACCACATAAAATTCAGTGTCCCGAGAAGGGCCTTTCTTGTTCTTCTTGTCACGTTTGCTCTCCTGCTTTGGTCTTTTCATCGGCACATCGTTTCCAGCATAAGCTTGCTTGCGTTTCTTGGTAGGCGTGGCCATAGATGTTCGTACTGGCAACTTATATAAACTTCTGGTTTCAGCTGTCGTTTTTGAAATATTCACACGCTCCTTGTTCACTAATACTTATACAAAATAGTATCATAATTTGATTCATGGTGAGTAATGTAAAAGCTGTCGTTGTCGTGGACTGAGCAGAGCGATCCAATGCAGGCATCTCCTAAGATCCTAGTGCAGATACTCGTCACTGGCACTAGAATCCTTGGCAAGGCATTTTTTGAAGCAGGCAGGCAAGCAGTTAAAAGTCGGTTGGGCTCCAAATCCTTTTGCACGCTTTGTACTCATCGCGTGCCTGCAGACGCGAAGCATTCACCACAGGGTGCTTTGGCTAGCGATGTTACCGGGGTAGGAAACGCTAACACAAGCTCAATGACGGACCAATTAACTCGGCAACACCGCATGACTATCGATGAGGCAAATTTGATTTTAAACGTTAAACGCGAAGACTCGATGGAACAAATTTTGAAGGTAGTTCGCTCTATCATTATGAAGCATGTAGCCACTCATTCCACTTTCAGAATTATGACCATCTCTTTAAAGCAAATTCACCAGGACCGAAGCCAGATAAACCCCCAGCCAGCAAACAGCCTCCTCTATCACACTCCCAATATCTTCAATCGAAAGTGTTTCGTGCTCGGGAAAGAATAGAAGCCGAATTCAAGCTAACAGAGCCGCCGTCCTCTGAATCGCAGACGGGAACGGCAACCTCAGGATCATCGCCTTCTCCACGGCCCCCTCCTGAAATGTCTAATGCAGGAGATAAAAGTTGATTGATAAGGTTACGTTGTACTACATTAGACATCATACACCCCCCTTTCACTAACATCTTAATCACTCATGAAGCTGGCCATTCGTTGGATCATCTTCAGAAGTGTTCAACGCCTGCAATACTTTCTAATCTGCACATATTCATGACATTACGACTCAAGATAATCCAGGATAGATGTCAATCCATTGCGTTCCGTAGTGTTCGTTCGTCTTGGGTGTGTAACTGGCCAACCATCAATCCAGTACCGCATATTTCTTTAGCTGAGCTGGAATGGCATCTTCCAGGCCTTTCGACTTCAGCCAAGATTTAGAGAACAATCGGCTTTGATAACGATATGCACCATCGCATAAGATAGTAGCAACCCTGGAGCCTAGTGGACGCCTTTAGTTCCAAATAATGCCAGGTTCGTTGCCCGCACCTTTCCCGAGTTTCACCGCCAGCTCTACAGCCGCCACAACGTTCAGAGCACTACTGGCACCCAGATACAAACCCTCGGAATCCAATAGTTCATAAACCATTGCAAGGGATTTTTCATCTGCCACAGTGAACGCACCCGATAGATCATCTACAAAAGTCCCTAGGTTGTTAGTAATGCGTCCTTGGCCGATGCCTGCATAGATGTCTTAAAATCACGATCCTTCAAAGCAGTAATGGAACAGACCTTCAGTAATCGAGCTTCCAGTTCTCTCCACCAGCTTCCCACCGCTATTGACATAGCTCGTCAATACACTGCCAGGCGGGTCAGCCAGCCAAACCTGCGTCCTTCCCTCGCTCTTTTCTTTCAAGTACTTTCCCACTCCTGCCAGCGTGCCACCTGTCCCCGTCGCACATATGAAGCCATCAAGTTGACCTTGGGTCTGTTCCCAAATTTCAGGACCAGTAGAAGTATAGTGTACATGGGCGTTTGCAATGTTATCGAACTGGTCTGTCCAGACGGCGTTCACTAAGGATTGCGCATAATCACGCGCTTGGTGGTTGTAATTTCTAGGGTTGTCGAATGGCACTGCTGGAACTGGTCGGACGTCAGCTCCCAACATACGTAGAAGATCAATCTTCTCTTGACTCTTTTCCAAAATCATAAATTTTTGGGATTTAAGTGGCAAGAAGGAAATCACATTACCTGAGTATCTGGCATAAATATAACGCATTTATATCCTCTTGCCCTGCATACATGAGCTAGACCAATGCCTGTGTTCCCTGCTGTGCCTTCCACTACTGTTCCCCCTGGGTTAAGACTGACGTTGGAAGGCGATTCAGCTCAGTGTTAAGAAGAGAGCATGCTGCTGCTGACTTACAGGCCTTTCGCCTCAGCATCACGAATCACCCCGAGAGCTGCACGATCTTTTACACTTCCACCAGGGTTTTGAAATTCGGCTTTCCCAAAAATCTGGCAACCAATTTTTTCTGAAAGCCCTTTCAAGTAAATCTCAATTCACAGGGTTAGTAAGAAAGAGGCGGAAGTGAAAGTTGAGACTGACAAGAGGTGTATTACCCACTGAGCCTATAAAGCCTTCCACCGCAATAGCACTAGTTGCAAAGCATCTGCTGTTTGCTGCCACACGCATAAGTGGAAGCATGGGTCTATGCGCGTAGTACTAACTGTAGCTGCTTGTGACAACCTGACGATGATAACTCCAGCAACGATGTCGGCATTGAATTATATAAGCCACTTCCGCGATCATAAAATACTAGGATCAGAGCAAAGTATAACAGGTATTGAGGTATAATGGAAGACATAAGGGAGGGAAAAAAGGACAGATTGTAAAATGCTCATTCATACGTTGCGGGTTCGTGCACGGCCATGAGTAGTAGTATGGGAAGGAAAGCATGAAACGAGGGTATGCGAATAAGCTCATATGCAAAAAATAGACGTTACAGATGTGGCAGGAACAAGCTACCATTACTGTTGTCGCTTCACGTTTTGTGATAGCCACTGCAAACCTTCGAAAAGCCCCTCCCCTGTCGTTGCACAGCTGAAACAAGTTGCTGATGTCAATTCCAACCCGAGAGATAGATGTGGGCTGACCTTGGATGTACATACCACGACCGGTCTCGCATCCTGTGTAGACCAAGTTTTTCTGTCACTTCAGCGGGTGACATGGCTACGCCAAATTAACAAGTTTGGGATAAGCCATCAATGTACAACGACATACCTCCGGGAAGATCCTGCTTGTTTGCAAACACAAGTAGCAAACAATCCTTCATTTCCCTGTCACTCAGGAGGCGATGCAATTCATGTTTTGCCTCGTCGATCCGCTCTCGGTCTTGACTATCAATCACAAAGACGAGGCCTTGGGTCCCAGTGTAATAGTGTCTCCAAAGCGGCCTGATCTTATCTTGGCCACCGACATCCCACACATTGAATTTCACGTTCTTGTAGG
The DNA here is from genome assembly GCA_003521275.1 of Tricholoma sp. MG99. Taxonomy (NCBI): domain Eukaryota; kingdom Fungi; phylum Basidiomycota; class Agaricomycetes; order Agaricales; family Tricholomataceae; genus Tricholoma; species Tricholoma sp. MG99. Next base: position 7,837 of record QOVE01001527.1, read on the forward strand.
TCACGGTTTCAACATTGAAGCCAACTGTAAAGATGAAAGTCACACGCGGTAAATTCGAAGTATAAAGTTGAAGCGACAAGGGACTTGATGCAAACCTGTTGGAATAGTGGTGACAGACTGGTTCAGCTTCAGTTTATACAGAATGGCTATTGCAATGGACAGATAGTCAGGATCATCATGCACTTAATCTCGTCACCGCTGACTCACTGGTTTTTCCAGCCGCGTCCAAGCCCAACATCAACAATCTCATTTCCTTGTTCCCAAAAATCTTGCCTGGAAGAATGAAATAAATGTAAGTAAAGTTGTCGGGAGGTTGGTGAAACAAAGAATGAACAAACCAAGCGCTTTGGACAAATTGGCACCCATGATTGTATTGTGTGGAGTTGAATGGTAAAGAACGACGTAGGGGCGGATAGTTGCCTCAGAGAAGAGAGAATGTAGTCAAGATGTAAAACAAGTTAAAAACCCAGCCAACGGCGTGAAGAATCAGTCACGACTCACGAACGTGTCACGTTTTCCTTACATATTAAGAACATAATTGGTATAAGTACTATGGTAGCTGGTATATCTGGCGGAATGGGTGGACAACGATACTACTACTACTTGTTACAGTAGAACAGAGCACATAGAGTGTACTTATCGAGACTTCAGCTCACTCTGACTGAACACCTTCAACCACCCATCCCCCATGTCCTTCTTCAAGGCTTCGACCCGTTTTCTATACGCGTCTGCATTGTTCCTAATCTCGTCACCTCCAACGTCACCTCGCTCCTCTCCATCATAAGCCGACATTGGTGGTTCATGAACCGATGCACTTCTCCGTGCTCGTTGCTTCGCCCATTTCGAAGACAGCGATGTTTGGTCCCTTGTTAACGAAGGCGACGCTGCAGGGCCAATGGAGCTCTGAGGATCTGAAAAGTCGTGGTTGGCAGTACTGATTGAATACCGTACCATGTCTGGAGCTGCAGAACTGTTGAGTGAAGAGATGAAGTCCGTCTGGTAACGAGTGTGCCGAACACGGAATGGAGTATGACGCGAATGTTCTGCTTTGGTGCTCGTACGATCGAGGACATGATGGGTTAGCTTTTCAGTCGTCTCAGGTGTAAGAGAAGTGGCTACCAGTGGTGTTACGTCAGTCGCGTCCTCCACTTTCGACTCTTCTGACTGTTCTGTGGGCTGAAGCAAAGGAGGCGGGATAACCAAAGGATTTGAGTCATTCTTCTTTGTCCGTGGCCGGAAGCTTGACCCCTCAGAACGGTTCCTTGAATGCAAAGAGGTGGAGGTTCCGTCGTTGAAGTCCGCATCCAGATCTACTATTCGCTTAGATTTCTTTCGACGTTCCTTTCCACTTACTCCGACAGCACCTACGGGCCCCAAACCTGGGGAGGCATCGGAAGGTTCCGGCGGCGCAGGATATGTGGTATGGGGAGCAACAGGAGGGGAAATACTGGGCTGATGATGTGAGTGACTGTGGCCGACCGCGACGACAGCAGGTGAATATGCAGCTGTGGAAAGCGAACGAGAAGATGTCATTTGTTCTGACGGAGAAACTGCCAAGTTTCGTTTCTCATAAAATCCGGGCGAGCTTCCGTCCAACGTGATTGTCTTTCCCTCCTTCCAGAAATAATCAAAACAAGTAACCCTGTAACCCTCCTCAAACTCAACCAAAGGATTCCCTTCAATCGACACCGCTGTTATATTAGGCAGCGTGGCCAACCGTCCCACTTCAGCGCTTTCCTCGATAAAATTGTTGCGCAGATCTACACGCTCGAGGGCAAGAAGCCGCTCAAGGCCACATATGGAATCAAGGCGATTGTGCGAAAGGTTGAGAGAAAGCACCTGCCCAAGGTTGGTGTAGATGCCTAGAACGGTGTCGATCATATTGTCAGACAGATTGAGAGAAACAAGATTGTATAGTGCACCAAGCCCCGGAGGAACAGACACGAGGAGGTTTGAGGAGAGATCAAGATGAGTTAGTGAAGTCAAATATGGTATTGGTTCAGAGGGAAAGAAGGTCAGTGCATTGTCGGACAGTGACAGGTGCTTCAAGAAAGCCCATTTGAATGAAGAGAGCCTGATCGAGGGTGGTGGTGAGGATGTTCTACTCTCGGGATGAGATTCCGCATCTGCGTTCCTGTACGTGGTTGTCGTACTGTCTTCCCCTTCGACGTCTTCAGGAACGGTATCTGGAAGGCGTGTAGAATAGAAGGACGTCTCCCTTGTCAAGCCAGGCGGGATCCTCCTATGGCGTTTCCTACTCGTACTTCCCTCTCTTCTCGCTTGATCATCCACGAGAGTGCCAATGAAAATGTCTGAGACGTCCACAAGACCACTCCTTTTCACTTTCAAGCTTCTTAAACTCTCTGCTAGCCGGTCCCATCCCAGCAATGTTCGGGGGTCGATGTCTATGCACTCCAAGCTATGAAGGTTCTTGAACGCATCGAGTGGAAGGGCGTTCTGATTGGGAGCTTCGTTCGCCAGCTCAGCGATGACCTTACGTCCGGGAGCGTTCACTACCAGTGCTGGGAGTTTAGTGAAACTGCTATAGATGTACTTGAGTTCTGCATCTACACTGAGCGGTTCCTGTCGACCCCACCAGCCTCCTCCGAGAGAAAGATTAGATACAGCGGACAGGGAAGAACGGAAAGAGGCCAGAGATAACGTTTCCGACTTGTCTGAATCAGGGAAAATGTGCATGAAACTCATGGGGCGAGAAGGACTATCAACTTGGACATCCAAAGTTCCGACATCGATTCCCAGAGCCTCTAGACGCATGAGAACATAGAAGAGGCGATGTGTGTCTAGGGAAAGGATAAGAGGTTTTGGGACAGGGCTAGTACCAGTGGAATCGAAGCTGAACCAGCCTAAAGGGTTGAGTACAGAGATGGAATCAGAGACAGGGGGAAGTTGTGAACGGCGACGACGAGTAAAGCCTGTCTCCGCCAGACGTTTCTCGTTTGAACGAATGAAGGACGCAAGTTGACGAACATAGTCGTCTCCTGGCACTTGCAGCATTGTAACAAGTTATCCAGGGCACAGCCACAATCGCCCCTTACCTTCAACCATCATGAAAGTAACAATAAAAACAACCCAGCAGAAGGTATTCCAGGTAATCTCAGCCTCTGCCATCCATGATTGCACCTAATAATTCTCAACGAAGATCGATATCGACCCATCGGACACCATCGCTGCCCTCAAGTCTAAGATCCACGACGCACAGGGTCATCCCATCGCTGTACAGAAGGTCATATACTCAGGTATTACATTATCAACCATCCATATCATCATTCTCATTTCATTAATCAGGCAAAATACTTACCGATGACAAGACTATCGAATCATGTGGAATCAAAGAGAAGGATTTCCTCGTACTCATGGTCTCAAAGGTATTTACTTTATCTATATCTGTTTTCTTATTTTATGTTTCCGATTGAAAGCCCAAACCGACACCTGCGCCTGCGCCTGTAGCACCATCGTCTAGCACCCCGTCTAGCAGCACCCAAGCACCAGCAGAACCACCCAACCCGGTTCCTGAATCTGCACCATCTGCTTCTCTTCCCTCGTCTGCCACAGCACCAGCACCAGTTACCCCGACTGCCCAAGCAACAGCCCCAACATCTGCATCAGCGCCCGCCTTTGGTGCTTCTTTTTTATCTGGCGAAGCGTTACAGACGACTATCAATAACATGGTGGAGATGGGTTTCCCTCGTGAACAGGTCCAACGAGCATTGCGAGCGAGTTTCAACAACCCCGATCGGGCTGTGGAGTACCTTATGACAGTTCGTGTTGTCTAAATCCTAACCATATATCTTATTTACGTTCTCGTATCTAGGGTATCCCTGCACACTTGGAGGCTGAAGCAGCCGGCTCCCCTCCGACTAATCCCCCTACTTCCCAGCCCGCACACCAACCCTCGTCTGGTGCCGCCCCTGCATCCCCACCCGTACAGTCGGGTCAGCCCCAGAATTTGTTCCAGGTATATTTCACTCCATCTATCCGTGGATTGGCCACCCAGACTGGCTCACTTTTCGTTGCATCAGCTCGCCCAGCAGCAGCAAGCTCAGCAAGGTGGCGCCGCCACAGCTGCAGCTGGAGGAGGTGGATTGACTGCAGGGGGGCTCAATCTTGAAGATCTACGCAACAGCCCGCAGATTCAACAAATACGACAACAGCTGGCGCAAAACCCAGAGAACATCCAGCCATTGATTCAGCAATTGGCCGCTCAGAATCCCCAAATTGCTCAAGCACTTAGCCAGAATCCTGAAGCATTGATGGACCTGCTCGGCATTCAGATTGTCACGGAAGATTCTCCCGAAGCAGAGTCTATTAGTATTACAGAGGAAGAAAGAGCCGCGATTGAACGTGTAGGCTTATTTGTAGCTCATGTTTGCCTGATGCTGAAGTGGATTCTTACAGCTGGAAGCGCTTGGATTTCCTCGTCGAGCAGTTTTGGAAGCATACTTTGCCTGTGATAAGAACGAGGAGCTGGCAGCAAACTACTTGTTTGAGGGTGGTTTTGATGACTGAGACCGTTACTTGCCAAGTATGTACTGTCCGTTATTGTCTTTATCAGTCTCCGTCCTTCCTTCGGGTCTGAATCTCGTATCGAAAAGCAACAAATAGAGACGTCATAGATACAAGATACATACAACAGGCGGGAAAGACGAAGCTCGGGCTACATAATTTCCTCCAGCGTCATATCGCCTGGCACAGTTTCAAGGACTTGCTTGTCTGCCTTCGTGGCGTTCACGTTGGCCTTCGGTGCTGACGCCTCACTAGTATGCAGATTTCCTGTATTGAGACTCTGCGTCAGATCCACAAAGGGTGCACGGGCTACCCGAGTGATATTCGTCCTAGGTCTATGTTCGACAGGAACCACAACAGGCTTGTACATGTTAAGCTCGTGTTGAAGGTTCTCATTTTCCGTAACAACGCTTTCTTGCTCACGTGTCAGCATGGCAAGTTTCTATCATAGTATCAAGGCCATATCGACGTCAGGGCTACTGGATATAGAATAAAAAAGGATGAAACGAACGTGTTTTGTCTCTGCCAATTCTCGTCGTATGCGATCGACGTACATTATGCGCTGTGCAGGATTGTTATGGCTCAAGATCTCCGCATTGAATTTGCTTAGCCGCTGAGCCTCTTCTTCTGCAAGCTGGTTACAAACCACAAGGGATCCCACCTCGCCAGAGAGCGAGTAGTATGCTTCTTGATATTTCTCAGCATTAGTCAACTCGGTTGTTAGCCTATAGAATGAGCAATGTAAAGCAAGGAGCCAGGGATGAATGAAATACGTACAGCTCGATCTCAGACCGTAAGGCATCTTCCGCCATCCTACACTTCTGCACGATACTGGTCAACTTTTGTACCGTATCCTTCTCCTTTTGCAGGGCCACACTGCTCGCTGCAGCCGCCAGGCGCATTTTCTCTTCCGTCTCACTCAGCTGGCGAGCCATCGAGTCCGAAGATAATTTCAATTTTTCCGTCAGATCTGTGGCAGTCTTGAGCCGCGCTTCAGCTGCATGTTGTTCTCTCTGAGTAGTTTCTAAACATGCTGCGATCGCCTCGTGGGATGCCAAAGCACTTGACAAATCAGCTGCGTGCTGCCGAGAGGCCAGCTGCTCACCCTGGAGTTCCTTGTCGATGACTGAGTGTGCTAGGAGAAGTGCCTCGCAAGCCATTCGGTAGAAGTCAGAAGCAAGTTCAGAGGATCGAGCATCCACTGTCTGTATAGCACTTCGCCATTCTGCAAATTCATCGTGTATGGTGTAATACACACTATCAAACGAGGAAGACCATAGCGGAGGCGTTGAGGATACATCCACAAGCGCAGAGAAGCAGGAAGACATGTCAAGGTCTGCTTCATGTAGCTGCGTTGTTAGAAATTCAATTTGTTCCTTCGCATCTCGGATCATTGAAGTAAGCTCGACGACTAGAATCTGAGACCTGGAAAGTCTAGATTCAAGACGATCTGTATGTGCCAACAAGGTCGTATATTCCAGCTTCAGTTGCGTGTGATCGGAGATTGGGACAGTCCTGGATACCAAGCAACCGTACTCTTCTGCAACTTGACGTAGTAGGAGCTGGTATTGTTCCAGCTGCACGAGGAGGGCCCGATCATTGCACTCCGACTGGGCCTTGAGAGACGACAGGGCACGTTGAGCGTTCAGAGTCTCGGCCTGTGCTGCATTTACCAGCGCTTCTGACTTTTGCGCGGCCTCGCGAGATGAAGCGAACTCTTGATCATATTTTGATTTGAGTTCCAGGTACTTCGTTTCGGCAATCTCCCTCTTTTTCTTCTCCCCTGCAACTGCTTTCTCCAAATCAGCTATACGGCGATCCTTCTCCCGAACTTCTTCCCTACGTCGAGATTCCAAGCTTTGCAAAGAATTTTTGATGTCGGTAGCCTCGTCCTGCTTGTTGGATAATTGTGTTTTCTCTTGTTCCGACATTTTTAGCTTGACACGAAGATCCTTAATTTCGGCCTGATCAGAGGACGCGGCCTTCTTAAGGTCCTGTACACGAAGATCAAGTACTTTGTTGTCTTTCCTCAATTTATCCGAGCGGTCTGTGAGGTCGGTATTTGATTTCTGTACACGGGAAAGCTCCGCTTTGAGGTGATCAACCTCTGTTTGGTGCTGGATTAGGCAAGAATTAGTCGCGAGGGGGACGAAAGGTAGGAAAAAGGTACTTGCAGCTTTCTTACCGTTATTATGTAGCCTCTCAAGGTCTGCTACCTTTCTCTGTAGTATAGCATAACGGTCGGTGGTGTTCTGTGCTTGAGGGTCGATAGTAGTTGGTTTCATGTTGGGATCAGCTGAAGATAGTTAGCAAGACAGAAAGGAGCAGTAAATCGCGTACCAGAAAGTTGTCTGGAGAAACGGTCAGTCTTTTCGATAAACGCGCCGCGTTTGTACGCGTCTTGGGGTGATACTAGACATGGATGAACAAGGAAACAAAGAAATAAAAAAACATAATAATACATTGAGGGTTATAAGTATTTGGACCTGGAACTTCCGAAGCTGTGAATGCTTGAGTGAAAGCAGGCTTAAAAACACGGAAAACATTACGCTTTTGAGGGATGAAACGAGGACCCCTGTGGAACATGGGAGGAGAAGCACAACGGAGGAAAGAACACGTGATGAGAAACAACACATTGACAACGGGCGGGGTTGTTGAAAATCGCAAACAGCGCTGCTCATCGTCTCTCATGTCGAGCTCAAACGGAATATCCAAGCAAGACGACAGCGGGAACGGTCATTCAAACGGTCATCCACCTCTCTCTGCAATAAAACCCTCGATTTTCTCGAGATTGTTTCGCGTGCTGGTGCCTTGTGTTTCTTCTTCATCTCTTGCCCTCGACTTGGACTCGGGTATAAACGAAAAATCCACAATAAAGACTGACGAAAATCCACGCCCGCCCACTCCGAAGGATGATCCTACGCCAGTCCCAACACCTATACCCGAAATCTCTGTTACTTCTCCAATATTAGACCTTCCCATTCCATCAACACCTCCCCCGCCACATATCCTACCCTTGTCTGAAACAGAGGGCGTCACTTCAGGCGCTGTTCAGCCACCTGGCTCTACCGGAGATAGCCCTGTTCAACCAGACAAAATTCATACCCCTGATTCTGCCGTTCCTAGTAGTGCAACAGCTGAAGGTGACGAGTCAGAGGGAACTAGCTTTACAGAGGATGAAGACATGGATGGTTTAGACGACCTGGAAGATGAAGAGGAAAAACTCATCATGGATGGGGGTGCCGGTATTCCTATTGGCCCAGTCAGTCCACCTGTTACCATGTTTGCACAAACTACACTAACAGCCTCTAGGACGGCACCCCAAAACCACTATTACCTCCAATTTCTCCTCAGCAGGCCGGCAGGAAATGTCTTATCCTTGACTTGGATGAGACTCTGGTGCATAGTAGTTTCAAGGTGCGTTCATCCTATCATGTTCTTTGTTCATCCCCTCAAGTTACCCCTCAGTCAATACAACAAGCCGATTACGTTGTGCCTGTCGAAATCGAATACCATTGGCATAATGTTTATGTCATAAAACGTCCAGGTGTGGATAATTTCCTCAAGAAGATGGGCGAAATATACGAGGTTGTCGTGTTTACTGCCAGTCTGAGCAAGGTGAGCAAGGCCACCCTATCCAAGTCATTGTACCAGATACATGAATCATATTATACATCAGTACGCAGATCCTGTGCTCGATAAGCTCGATACTCACCAAGTTGTCTCCCACCGCTTGTTCCGAGAAAGCTGTTACAACCATAAAGGCAATTATGTCAAGGTAATTCGATCATGTCTGCATGCGTATGGACTAGATGTATTGACTATGTGCCATGACAGGATCTGTCACAGCTCGGGCGCCCCATAACAGACATGATCATCCTGGACAACTCCCCCGCGTCATACATATTTCACCCTAATAATGCCGTGCCTGTCTCTTCCTGGTTCAACGACCCTCATGACACAGAGCTGACCGATCTGGTCCCCTTTCTGGCCGATCTCGCCTCCACAGAAGACGTGAGAGGTGTTTTGGATGGTGCACGGTAGGTATAGCTGAATGACTATTGTATTTCCATACTCGTTGCCATTCTTGGTCGTCTTGCTGCTCGTTCCCTTCGTTACAGTCGCACCTCCTCTAATATACCCCTCACAAGCAATTCTAGTATCACCCCGCACCGATTCCCAGCATCCATCTCCCTTCCACACCCCGCCCTGCCTATTATTCGGATCGCTTTCCTATGACCGCTTAGCAGTCGTCTCACTACCTACCGGCTTTATCCTCTTTTCACTTTTTCGCCTTTTGTATCTATCATAGCATGCATCCTTGGACTTGCTCCGCACTTGCTCATTGCTCCCTTTATCTATCCGTCACCCGTTATTTACGACCTTGGTACGAGACGATGATACGATGATACACTTAATGTTACTCATGTTTTTTGATGAATCGATGACTCCTCTTGAGCCGCGCGATTCTCAAACACAGCTTCACGGGGCTTTGTAGTTACACTTTTACATGATAAACCATGGTCTTAATTGCACAATGACCTCAGTGGGTACTTCAAGTACTTATGGGTGGGTTGGTTCGACATGGCGTACCAGTAGACTGCTGTTGGGCACATGGAACGTCATAAATTTGGTTTGTGAGTTATGGGATAATTCGTTAAAAGTAACTACAAGAGAGAAAGCTATCAATCGCAGAGCTCTCTGTTTTGGTACACTACAAACTGCCGTATTTTCAGACAAAATGCCCAGCTCTATAGATTAAAACGGCTCCTGCGCTCGTCCACATGTGCTGCACTTTCCAGAATGCACCGCCTAATAATGCTGCACTCCACTCACACCATTGCCATTCATGGACACTGGCTCCTCGTCTTCCCAGGGACTAAAGTTGGCTTTGCGGAAACGCGGAAGCGACTGTAACCAGGAAGGCAAAGTACCGGCTGGTGGTTGAGGAGTCACCGCAGGCAGCTCATGAACATGAGATGGTGATGATGGTATGCTCCCAACATCACTAAGACTCGGCAAGCGCTCAAAGCTGGTGTTCGTAGAGCCTCCAAGCGCACGCTGCAACACCTCCCGCTCTGCAGGCGAGGGTGCAAAAGCCCGTAAAAGCGAATTATTTGTGGATGTGGTCGTAGACGCGACCTGTGAGCCAAGACCGTTGGGGTTTAAAGCATCATACGTCGACGAGATGCCTGATGACGGATTGCTAAAAGTAGATACAGACGTTCGGGACGTAGGTTTCCGTGCCAATGTAAATACTTTCGCATCTGGATTCAACCCTTTCTTTGCTTTGTCCCTGGAAGTCGTGGAGAACCAGCGTCGCGGGCTGATCTTTTCCATAACCATAGAGTTGGTAGCATCAAAATCTTCTGTCGAATGCTGTTGGGAATTTGGGGCTGAATTATTATGGTTAACCCACAAAGTGCGCCGATGATCCAATGCAGTTTCCTGTGACGTATTACGATGACCGTCCTTCGTCTGCACGAAGCGACTATCAAATGGATCATGTTCATGTTCAGGGCTAGAAGGACCATGCAAAGAAACCGGGGAAGTCGCAATGCTCATGAAACCTGTATCTTGACGGTCATTGGGTAGCACAGCATTGTATGGAATGTATGAGGTCATATTACGGCCTCGCCATTCCTTATCCATATAAACGTCATTTTCCGACTGGAAAGACCTCGACACACCATCAGGACTGTCGAGAGAGGTGGCAAGAGCTGACGAAATCAATGACTGGCTGGTAGGCGAGATAACGGAGGTTGTGCCACGCGACATATCGCCATCACCGAACGGGGAAAAAGTGGTATAAAGCTGGTGCGATTGGTGCGAAGTACGTTGGTGCGCCGTAAGGATGCTGTCATCAAATACCGAATACCCATTCGCCCGCAACACTGTTTGCGTCGTCGCGTTTGTCGAGAGTGCCAATGACCCAGATTTGGGAAGAGTATGAGAGTCCCGCGAGAGGGAAGGACGGTGGCCAAGACTCTCAAAGCCTGAAAGTAAATGTCGTTGCTCTTCACTGTCAGGAGCAGAAAATCCATTAACAGCGTCCCAAGGAGTTTGATGGGCTGTGCGCAAGATCTGATCTTGCCTTTGAGTCTCATTGCGCTCCTTGATGCCTGCCAACTTCTCTTTTGCCTCATTGACACTTTCTTCCAGCTCCCGAGCACGTTGGTTTAGAGCGGAAACGACATCTTCCGCGACCTTGATCTCGTGCTTTTTGCGGTCCAAAGCATCTGAAATCTCCTGTTCGGCCTCCGATGCGGACTCTTTAGACTGACGGATAAGCATCTCGTCTTCTAAAATTTGCTGCTGCAGCTTGGCAATTTCTTTATCAAGATGAGCCATACGTTGTGTTGCACTGTCGCGAGCATTCTGCGTAGATTTGAGCCGTTTTTCAGCATCCCTTTTCACTGTCTCTGTATGACGTCTAGAGTCATCAAAGGTCTTGGTACGTGCTTTTGTGTCCAACTTTGACGCATCTTCCTGACGTTTACGATCCCGCAAAGAGTCCAGTTCGCTCTGAAGCTGAGCATGGGACTGAGCTGAGCACGCCTGGTAATCAGTAAGTTGTGTACGAAGATCATGGACGGAGGTTTTAGAAAGCGAAATCTGTCGGAGGACTTCTGCTATGTTTGGAGACTGATCGAAGAGGGTCGAAGGGGAGCGAGATGGTAACGACGACCCCAAATGAACCTGATCGACGAGCCGACAAGATGATGATGGAGAGCGTGATAGAGGCTGTGTGGCGAGCACAGATGGCCGATCAGCTGATGACGACACAGGAAGCCGGGCTATGTGAAGAGGAAGAGAGACCGACTTCGGTAGAGGGGGCGGTGAAGAATTACGCGTTGGGAGGATACTATTTTTCGTAGACGACTTTTCCCGGTTTCTGAGTTTGGGAGGAGAACCACGAGCCAGGAGATGGGGTGGAAGATTCTTGGTCGAAAAAGGAAGTCCTGTAGAAAGGGAATAAGCAGAAGAAAGAGTAAATCCAGGAAAGGAACATACCATTGTATTCATTGAGCAGATCAAAATTCTTCATGCTCAGTATGCCAGAAGTCCAGCCCTCCTCATCATTTGATCGGGCGATGATATCTTGATACCAAGCGTCGAGGACACCGCCTCGCCACCAACGGCCAAAGATGCCAACATACCAAGAATCGGAAGGAATCAAAGTATCACGCTCACTGTTGGAAGCTGATTTTGGGAGGGGAGCCATGGCCGCAACGGTAAAGATGCCGAAACTGTGAAAGACATGTTTGGGAGTTCGGAGGGACACGGATGCTCTGTTAGCAAAATGAAAAGACGAAGAGTTATCTAAGGAAAGAGCGTGGGTCTTGGCAAGCGTAGTGCGCCGAGACAAGTGGGAAGAAGTAGAGCCATCCTGAGACGCATTGTCATCGTCGGGGTTGACATCAAGACGAGTGAGATGTTGACGAAAAGACTGCTCTATGAGAAAAGCGCGAAAGGAATTCTCGGAAGGATTTGTTAGATAAGCTGAGAGATTCAATCAGCCAAAAGACCATCGTGTTGACTGAGAAAAAGATTGCATACCAAGGACAAGAGTGACGATGGAGAAAATGAGCAGGCAAAACAAAGACCTGATATCGGATTTACTCAAGATCAAGACGACCGAGTCTGAAAAAGGACGGCGGATGGACAAGAGACCCAAACCGCCAAAGGAAAAGCTCATGATGAGAAAAAAAGAGACCCTCCGATCCCTGGGGCAAGCCGAGAGAAGCTGGGTCGACAGTGTTGCAAGAAATAGAATGTACAGAGACGATATACAGAGCAACGATAAGTGTGAGTACGATGCTGACGACGTTGACGAGGCTTGTAAGGACGACGCTGGACAAGAGGATTGAGTCCAAAGGCCAGGTCGCCTCGTTTTGCGAACAAAAGTTTGGTCCAAGTTTATTACTCAGTCCAGTTTTCCCACGATTCACATCACCACAAGACTCGTTTCATTATATTATCAGCCTAACTGCAAAACGTTGCAACAGATATCCCCGCGATGTACCGACTCGGGTTATGCTTCACTTGGAACCAGTTATAACCATCCTATACATAACTCCATGAGTAAGATCCACATCGGAACCGATAAGTAGCTATAGCAGCCGATAGAATAGATTCAAATAGAGTCGGACCCAAGTCGGACAAAACTCCTAGACGGCTCGATAAGCGGTCCCGTCTCAGCATACGGATGGATAGTAATATCGATGGTAATATCATCATATCGTCGATAAGGGATCGCTCCACAGCACAACGCAAACTTGAATGTCACGAGATGTGAGCGTTCGTGCAAGTCACGCGTCTTTCTTCAACGCGTCTCCTCATGTCCGAGTCCGTCCAGCCCTGGATAGCACAACATCTCATCGCCATTGCTGAGGACTATGGCGCAAATACTCCCTCTATTCCACTCGACAAAAAGCGCAAAATGGTTCAGCTTATAGAGGTCTGTATTACTTACACATCCACCTTACCCGGTTCATACTGAACCGTATATCAGTGGTTGACTTTTGGGAACAATGACGACTCCCTCTTGTGGGCCAATATCTCCGACAGACAACATTACATACCCATCCGCTTCAGCAGCAAGGCTATTGCCGAATACAACAAGTATGTGTGATTTGTAGTAATATTCTAGCTCAATATTTATCCTTAAAGGCTTAATATCCACAGGCGTATCACGCAACAAAAAACAGCCATAATCCGTATTAAGGAGTTTAAACCATTCTTCTCGCGTGTACCGCTCGGTGGCGGTATGAAACTCAGCAGTAAATCGGTTTTAGCATTTGATTGTGATTCCATTACCCTCGTGGGCAGTTTTGATGAAGCTAGGTTTGGGAGCCCAACTGAGATAGAATCAGACCCTCACCTGCGTCTATGGTCAGAGGGATTAAGGCAGGATGGAGGAGGCGGGTAAGCCCACACCTGGCTTCTCTCCCTGCATCCTTCATATATTTGTAGGAACGTTCTCAAACTACGCAAGGATGCAAATAAAGTCGCTGAAGACACCGCCCCACCTAAAGTATTGCCTTCCAAAACACCTATCACTGCCCCTGTATTGAAGACAGGCCATCCAACCAACAATACGAAGGCTCAGTCGTTGGTCTCTAACGGACAGCGCAAGGCCAACCATACCGATCCGCTGCGAAAGCGAGAAAAACTCTTCCCGCGGGTAGGTTCTATATCTCCACTATTCCACCTTCTCCTTACTCTATGTAGTTCATAAGAGAGCAAGCATGGAGATGCTCTACTATGGATGATGCTACCATCGTAGCAATACCTAGTAAGCAACATACCGGCTGGTACTGAGTCTGCCCTAAAGAATCCACAGAAGAGTCCGAACATAAGGCGCAAGACACGAATACATCGCACACAGGAGGCGGCGGGGCTGGCGATGAATTGTATCAAGAGCCTGATGCTGCTGACGAACAGCGGGGGCGCTCTTGTATCGACCGTGCAGCCCAACATGCTCTCGACCTGGATTCCCCCCAACAACCGCAAAAGATCCAAAGTAGAGAATCATCCCCAGGTATCCCCGTCACAAACTGGTCTCCTTCGCCCCCTCCTCCTGCACGCTTGAAGCCGGTGTCTCCACCTCTCGCTGATACTTGGACTGCATCAGTCACGCAGACTCCTCCTGTTCCCTCGTCTGACCCTGCTCCAACCCCAGCGCAGAGACGAAAGGGTGAAATAGAAAGACTCCCTCCTTCTCCGTCGTCGTCAGAAGTGGAGATCGTTGCTCACGAGACAGTATTCCTTCCTTCAATGTCCGTCTTTGGCCGTAACAGATACCCCGTTGTACGCAAGGTTCCTCGTCCACTTCAACCTGTTCCTCTCAAACGACTGGACTCTGGCTTCCCCCAGATCCTGGCTCCGAACTCGGACACGTCCCTTTCATACTCTCAGTCTCAACCGCAGTCCCAGTCCCAGTCCCAGTCACACTCACTCACATGGGATGAGGTGCCTGGGAGTTCACAGCCTGTTGTTTTATCTCAATTGTCTTCCCTCTCGAAGCCCCAGAAGCACACTGGCGCGAATACTTCCTACGTAGAAGTAGTCGACGATGTCAAAGCAGAAAAGACCAAGAATGCAGAGGATGATATCCAGTTTTCCAGATCATTCAATGAGGACACCCCTTTTGACGGAGACCAATCTTCTCTCGATCATCCCAACCAAGAACTTGCCCGACAAAGCCATCTACACGGGCGTTCTTTCCTGGCAGATCCCCCGTACAGTCATAACAAAGAAAGTCTTATAGACGCCTCCGTTATTTCCCAGCATGTCGTTACACAGCATCATGCTGAAGTCCGTATGGTTAATATCGACGATGATGCACCGGATGCTGCTGTGCAAGCTCCAGCTCACCATCATACAGAAGTCCTGTCCCAGAATCATCCGGACCATAATGTCGACGCAGTGATAGTGCTTGATGAAGACGATGCCCAAACCCATCACGAACTGTCTAGCAGGAGACG
>QOVE01001528.1:1895-20053 GCA_003521275.1 Tricholoma sp. MG99
AGATTTTAGCAATAATGGACAAGGCGAAAGAATTTGAGGAGTTAGATAGGGACAGGCATGCAGAGATTTTGACAGAGTCTGTTGGCGCAAAAATTCGAGGTGAAGTTGCAGCAATTGCTGGTGTTGATGTCGCCGTGAGGGCGAGGGAGCGAGGGGGTGGGGGATCTCCAAGGAGTCGGAAGTCCCGCAACCGCGCTAGCGGCGCGTCGTCACCACGTTGAAGCTTCAGCCGAGGTTTGCAACCCTATACCACAAGCATGTTATGTTATGATTTATTGCTGCACTTTGTATTGCTACTCGTGTCACTGACTCCAAGTCTACTCATTCGTTGTTACTTGTAGAAGTATGTACCTCTTGTATCTGTATAATCTCTTCTGTTGCCTCCCCCGTTCATTCAGTTGCTCGCCAAGACTGCACTTGTATTATCTTTTTGAGCTAACGACAGACTTTAACTTGAACATTGCAGGGGAGAGGGTCATCTTCAAGTTCAGTCCGTTGAGAAGGTGAGAAGCAGGAAGTATGTAGCCATAGATATACATGTAGCATAAGTACTAGTAGCTTGAGTGTGACATAAAAGTAAACGTAAAATGTACTGTGTCACTCACTGGCAAACGTTACTACAAACTGCTTTCGAAAACAGCCCCTCCAACAGGGATATTAAAGCTGCTCAAGTATACCATAAAGTTGTCGTGTTACCGTGTGCCACTCTCCTGATAATAATGACAGCATGCCTGAGATGGTGACCGCCAATGATACTTGATATTGAAAGCGCACTGCCAGTGGTGAACGCTGGCATTCTAAGTAAAATCCGTACCTGCACAAAGGAGGCGGCGATGAACCTGGGCTTCCGCCAGCCTTGGGCCGGTTGTTTTCGCAAGATCGTCAACAATTTTGTTGGGTTGGTTCGCGATCTTGCGAGCGTGGAAGGCCAGTGCGATTGTTGAGAACGGCGTAGTTTCTACTTCACTGTTTCACAGCGGCCGCGCCATGCTAAAGTGGAGTAATAGACTATTTCACTGGCGGCAGGGGTTCGTGAACGGGCACGAACGGTGTATCACAATTACCCGGCAAAAAGTGAGCAATGCATTCACCGTCAGCAGCGAGCCACTGAGGAGCGCATCACGAGTTTACAGGTTATCTAGCCCCGTCTAGAAGGGCGCGGTTGCGTGGGGGGGAAGAAATCTCGGAGGTCCGAAGGAGTCTAGAATTGAATGTCTGATCATCGGGTGTAAAGAGGTCGGTATTTGGAAAAAGGCGCAAACAAACCTTTAATACGACATGCCCGAGAGTCGAAGTGAGGCGAATGGAGAGAATTAGGGTCGATAATACCATTCCTGATGTCATCCATACTTTTCAGAGAGCCAAGGCTTCCTTGGTATAATCAGAACTTCGACAGTAGAGATTTTCAGTCCAGATTATTTTTTGAACTTCAAAAGCTGAACTTACATGCAGAAAGTGAACGTTTCAACTTCAGGAAAGTGAACTTGTGTTGCTAATTTGCTCCGAGTCGAGCAAGAGTTGAGTTCAGTTTGTACGTGTCCACGTGACACAGCACGTGCCAGTGCCAAGCCTTGAACAATGAACGTCAGTCTTTTTCGCACGGGAACATCTGCAGGACTCGGCCGGTCAGAACTTAAACTTGAAGAAATACTATGTAGGCAAAGATAAGGCCTAGATCCTGTATCCATGATCTACTGTGACCTTCAATACCCATGCCTTCCCGGAAAAACGCCAAAGACAAAGAGAAGAGTGGCTCAAGTTACGGTTGGTGCTCTCGATGCTATATGAATTCTAACCGCTTCCTGAGCTACTCTGACTAGAACAAGTAAAACAATTTGATAATAAACAGGCAGCTGCGCAAGCGGCTTGTGATTTTGTCCGTTTGGATCCAAAGAACCCCGACAAGGATTTGGTTCTCGTCGAAGGGTAAGTAATTGATAAACAGCAATTGATTTACTTTGATCTTGCTTCTAGTACACTAAGTTCCAGTGAAGCAAGCGGACGCACAGTCGGTAAGCACTATCCATTCATATTTGTCGTTCAATGGAAGGCATACACTAACACCCAGGTGTCGGTTTTCTACGCCCAGCTGGAAACACGCTCCCAGTTATTAGATTGGATTATGACGAGGGGAAAGGGATGCACTTCAACGCTGTTGATCCCAAAGACCAGAGTTTAAAACTCGCAGCTTGCTGGCCTAAAACGGATGTGGATTTTAACAATCACCTCAACCGCATGGCCGGTTCGGATGCTTCGCAGATTTTGAGCGGCTGGACTGAAGCAAAGACTTATCCACTTACTCCCTCCGAATTTCATTCACTGACTTGGAACAGTGTGAAAATGGTCGACCCAGAGGAGCACGCGGATGCACGTGCAAAGCATGGACGCCTTTCATCGCAGGACTTTGATGCATTAGAGCGATATGAAGCTAGAAGGAGTAAAAAATGAAAAAAAAGAGGGGGCTTTCCCGTTTGACAGTGTGTTTGATGTTGAATTTATTCTGGTCGTCTTTTAAGAGTCAAGAAGTTCTTTGAATTACTTGCCACTGGCAGCACATCTCGTTTTATTCCCTATCGCCTACCACGCCTTGTAGCTCTGTTCTTCCGCCGCTTCGAGTTTACGGTTTTATGTCTTTTTAACTTACTATGCGTGCTGTACAATTGCAATCCATTTGGACCACAGCCTCATGTTGTTTCTTTTCTTTGAATCAGATGATCGCAAGTAACATGGCAAGAGCAACACAAGAGGTTGAACGACGACTCACGAGCGGGTGGTGAAAACACGAAGGTTTCGCGGGGTACTTGTGAATCGGGGAGTGGTCCAATTCCTTTGACATTGCAGCCTCAAGCAGTTTCTGTACTTGACAGTATCAGTATTGCCCGATGTAATAAAATTTTATTGTAATTTCGACGCTAACATAAAGTTAGATCTGACGACGGTCCGCCCAGCTTTCTCCTCTTCCGCTCTCCCCTCCGGTCTAATCAAATTATAATCATGTACACAGCTTTTCCGTATATGTCGTCTACGAATCCATCGAGGCACAGAGCTCTGCTAGGCGCGACCCGAGACTATCATGACCGCAGTCGTTGTCTCGCTGCTAGACTTGCTTGCCATCTCTGGTTTCGCATGACAGGAAAGCTGCGTTGAGTATGTGTCGTCCTGTTATGTGCCGTCCTGTCGTTCTTCTATGTCGTTGTCATTTAAGCACATCATTGCAATTTTGTCGAGGATTTAAAACGGTGGTTCTTATAATATTGCGTGGTTCTTATGTGAGCCTGCGCACCACATATCAATTTCCAATACTAGTAATATATCTCTTCGACAAAACCCTCCTCTTCCTTGCGTAAGAGATTCGGGAATAAAAATCTGCAGCATGATTTGTGGAGACGTGAGTAATGCAGTGAGCGAGATCGAGACGGACACAGAAGATGGCCCGGGGTATAAAGTGAGTTTCGTTGTAGAGCGTCAACTAAATAACGTGCTCTGAGTCGGTGTATATGAATAGAGGTATTTGAGCACGACTCCAATCCCATGGTCCGATCCGCAAGCCATATATCCTGTATATAACCGAACCCAGGCCACAAGGACTGGCAATACGATACACACCAGTTAGCCAGTGCCCTGTTGTTGTAGCCACATTCGTACACGATGAGCGTGAGAGATGTTCTCATCACCATCGGGGTCGGGATTCTGTAGTGTGGATTCAAAAATCTCATTGCCGTCCCAAGTCATCTCCTCGACCATGTCCCACAGTTCCACAACATTATCTTCATCAATATTCCGACAGTTTGTAAGAGTGAGCTCTGGAATTGCAGCCCAACGCTTCCGTCTGTCCTTCAAACAGATCCTCAGTAGCCCTAAGCATGTTATGCCATCCGCGATCTGGTTGAACATCCATCTTTCGATGGCGAGCACCTGGAGGTTTGGAAGCCTTATAGGGACACGCTCGCTAGAATAGTATTCTTCCGACCGTGGTGGGGCATCTGGTGAAAATGTTCTTAGAAAATTGATTCCAGAATCCTCCGCAACCGACAGCTTCTTCAGATTTACTGCTGTGGCCAGACCATTGAAAATGCTGGACCACACGTCCTCGAATTCCGAGTTCTGGATGACGCTCAGCGATTCTAGATAATCCATAGGAATTGATAGCCACAGCGTTTGGAGTAATTCCGACCAAGCATGTTCCTGAGAGCGTTCTTCGGGATAACGCATAGCGGGGTCACCCGAAAGGGTGAGGTTGACTTGGGGTACCAAGTCCATTCCTTGTTTTGATAGATCCGATGTAGTCAACTGAATAACTGCAGGATGACCGAGATACTGTGCTTCGATGTGACGAATGGGCTGGTATTGAGCGAAAACTGTGCTTAATTCGCGTACAGACGGAAGGTTGTCGGACAGGTCCCGAAATTCATGGCCACTGGGCAAAACGGTACAATTCAGCGAGAAAAAGGCTGTCGAAGGGTAGATGAGCCATGGAACCAGTGATGCGCACTCGCGAAGTCCGGACGTAATGTGAATGCGTGTGAGACGGGGTAGTGAAACATGGGGAACATCAGAGGCAGTGTTTGCAGGAACACTAGAGAGAACTTGACAAAGGTCAAGATTTTCGAGATCAGGCATGTTATGGAGCCCAGCCAGAACCTCATCCACTGATGGTTTACTCCCATCCGGAACGTGACTCACTTTGAGAGTCGTGAGTCCGCGGAGACAGCGAGAAGCCCAAGGAGGACTGCAGCCCTGCAGTTCGAGCTCCCGCAGGCAGTGCCATTGTCCTGAAAAAATATTGTTCGGTAGTTTATAAACTAACGAATTATGGCTGAAGGATAGCTTGAAGGACTCCAGAAGAGGAGTAGGTCTGTTGAGAAAATCCGGTAGTATTTGCTCCATTTCTACTCTGTAACCTGCATCATGAAGGGAGAGCTCCCGGATCCGCGACGTCTCTGCTAAAATCATCCTGATGAGCTGGTGCTGCCACAGGTTGAGCGAGGATACGTGGATCTGTACAGTCAAGGGCGCAGTTTTAGACCGCTCCATCATTTTCTCTGCCAAGCTGGGATGCAAAGTTGGGATAATAAAGGTCGTCCACAAGCAAGGACAGTCTAACGCGACGCGTCGCCAACGCGTGCAGACATGCGTTATTTTTATCCATTCCATCTGATTATAATCTGCTCCGTGAAAATGGGCAGCAACGGATTTAAAGATGAGAGACAAAATCTCAGGCGGAAGTCGCTCAGTGATATTCAGCGTGTTGTGACGCAATTTCCACACTGTTGTCGCTGCTTCGAGCCATTCCATCTCCTCCTTTATCTGGGAATAAGCTCGCCGCAGAGCCGCTCTACTGCTAAAAGCAGTCACGCCGCCAAGATCCGTATCAGGGAGGGGCCAGCTGAGAGAATCTATATTTCGGGTATAAATGGCTTTCAGCCAACTCAAACTTTGAAAATACCTACCTTCAGAAGCTGAATTCGACAACGATGATATGTCTTTAATGCGGAACTTCATGTCCAGGTGCAAAAAAAAGCGCCAAGAATTGGAGGCTGTGGCAAGTCGCAGTCTTTAAGTACGTGCGTGTCACGATGTGACTGGGTCACTTTTGGCTAGAAATACTTGAAGATTAAATCAGAATCTGTTCGATTATGGAAGGAATTGATGCGAGGAAGGCGGTTGAGCGTTGAACGTTGAATAGGAATATGCACTGCGAATCTGGAATACGACGATGTTCAGTGTACAAGCGCGTGTGCTGTGCGTGAGATGGAGGAGAAAATTGGTGAGACTTGAAGCCACGCCAAGCAGCAGTACCGGAGAGGAGGAAGTCGCAAAGGAAGAAGCAGGGATAGTTGATGTTGCACGTCTGCAATGTTCGAGAACCGTTGAGTAAGAGAGGCCCGGGCGGGATATTTATTTGATTCCTGTGTATTCTGCCTCCGTAGCTGTTGAAAGGAGAAATCTCGATGCTGAGATTAGCTTAAATTAGAGAGCGCCCAGACTCGGTCGATAAGCTGTTGCAGGCACATCTCCCGAGTCGAAGAACCGGGAGCCCGACTCGGAGGCAGTGGCACTGCCGGTGACTAGAAATCCAATAATTTTTCATATCTGCCTATAGAGCATAAGTTAATGGTAATGAAAAGGCAACCACGAGGAGGTTAGACGAAGTTAGCGTGTTAGCATTGAACCGACTCAGGGCTTGAACGAGTTGGTTCAGTTTATGTAAATTATCTACTTGCCAGAAAATGACTCGGCTGATGCCGCGCATTATGATCGATCGTTCCATTCCCCGTGATGCGCAGTCTCTTCCATTGGACGATCATGATGGTATGCCAACTTACGCCAGAGTGATACCACGAGACACGTCAGTCATCTTTTCCTCGTTGAGAACTTGTTTTTGCGTATCACTCATTACATCCGCAGCACCCATCTCCAGTCCTGTCAGTGGACCTCGCATGCACGCACGGCATTTTGACTTGTAGCAAGTAAAAATGAAAGCGAGATGACAGCCTCCGCCTTCCAGATGCTCGAATTGCGTGGACGGGCTGGCATCTGAATCGGGTTGCCATCGCAGAATCTCATAGCAAGTCTGTACTCGAAGGTAGTAAGTCATTTGGGACTCATTCCATCTTAAACGTGAACTCAGACCGGACAACAGGTTTTCCGGACGAGAGAGAGACCAGTCTATGTTTGATCCCAGAATTACATCTGAGGTGGCGCATTCGAAAGTTCCATCTTGATCGTGAACCCAAACTTTGTAACCTGCCAATAGGTTTTCCTAGACAAGAGAGTTTTGCAGGGACGACTCGGACTTTATCTTCAAGGCGTGGGTCTCGCTACTGATCCTCAAGGATGTCGTCACACGTAGCTAGCACAAGCTGCGCTGGCGGATTATCTGCAAAGCAATGTGATCTGGTGCTTCAAGACAATTCGATCATCGAGTTATCAGCTAGTAACGTCACGGAGGGCGGAGTTAAAGAGAGCGTTTCTCATTTCGCTGGTACTGTGCGAGTCTGTCTGGTCTCTCTCTCCCCGGCCCATATCCTTTCGTCGTGATGTATATGGCCTTTTTTCTTTCTACATCTCCCAGCTTTGTACCCCTCAAAACCATATCGCAAGGCGTATTGGGCCGTCAAAGTTCGATGAAGTTTTGCCGGCGTATCACAACTCGGAAGATATCTGTCAATTCGTGGAAAGATCTTCTCTGGTCCGCTACTGGTTCATTCCCTGCTTGTGACTCATGAGACGTTTAGAACTGCGGATCGTTCTTTTTCAGTCTATCTATCTCCGTAACAGCCTGCAGTACAACTTGAACATCTGAGTAAAACAAAATTTCTGGAGAAAGCTGATTGGCCTGACCCCGAGTCGATCGAGGAACTCCTACACTAGAAGCCATGTCGACATCGAACTCATTCTACTTAGGTGCGTTTCCTGTTACGCCACCAGGCCGATGAAAAGCAATATTATTATCGAGTGTTGACGTTGAGCTACGACTATCGATGAAACAGGATTTTTCTGGACGCAGTGATACGAAGCTCCAAGATATTTTTTCTGCGAAGCATTCCAGGGTCGAACGGGGAGCTTTACTCAGTTAAGTGCTACAGTTTGAACTTGGCCGAAGGTGATGCCTATAGACCTATGTATAGCCTCAGGGAGCGAAACAAAAAGTCTCTCGAGGTGCGTTTCCTGTTACACTATCAGGTTGACGAAAGGTGGTGATACCGTGGTATAACTTACAAGTGTTGAACGTTGAACTACTACTACGCTACCAAACGGGATTTTTTTTGAATGCGGTGATACAAAATATCTTCTGCCATGCATTCGCATCATTGCCTTGAATCGATTGAGAAGCTTTACAAAAGTTATTCCTTGATCACTATAAGCCAGCTGAGTGTGTCTGATGTACAAAAACATGGAAACCAATGATATCATCGTATGGCCTGACCCCGATTTGAACGAGGAACTCCAAGCGAATCGAGCAGTTTAAGCAAACTTTAAAAGGTAATTGATTCTAGGTGTGTTTCCTGTTACGCCATCAGGCCGATGAAAAGTGGTATAACTTACGATTATTGAGCTACTGTTTCTTTTTCGGGTGCGATGACTCGATATCGATCGCAAGCTCCGAGATCTGCCACGATATAGCAGCATGCAGTAGCATTCCGCAGGATCGAACGGAGCTTTACTTGGTATTACCAATGTAAGGGGTACAAATTTGAACTCGATCGATGATCCGTATAGCATGAGTGTCCAATGAACATTCGCATCCGCGTTCAAGTTAGCCTGACCCGCCGAGTCCTTGCGTGAACGGAGATTAGGCACCTGTGGCAGAATCACGTGGTGTGACGAATAGTTACGTTGAGTAACGTTTAGTCACGTCGGGTAGCCGTGTGTCCTCACCGTCGCCAGCGATGCCAGCCGCAACAGCGTTCGCCTCCAACAGCCAGCAGCAGCCGCCATATCCGGCTCTTTATCTTTATCCTTTAAACGATTCTTTCATTCCAAAGCATATCTCGCTGCTTCATAACCAACGCGTCAAAATCGGACGTCAGACTAATGCAAAGACCGCACCAGGCGAGCGAAACGGCTACTTTGACTCAAAAGTACTCAGCAGACAGCATGCTGAGGTATGGGAGGATAATAACAAGGCATGCTCAGCTTGTTTCAGGTTCTGCTTTGCAGGGATATTGACGGTAGTGTGCCTGTGACCAGATTTTCATCAAAGACGTCAAGAGTTCCAATGGAACTTTTATCAACGGTGAAAGGCTTAGCCCGGAAGGGCTCGAATCAGATCCTTACGAACTCAAGAGCGACGATATTGTCGTACGCCCTTGTTCTCATTTTTCCATTCAAAATACCCACATTTTTTTATACAGGAATTCGGCATAGACATCGTAGGCGAGGACAACAAGACAATCATTCATCACAAAGTAGCTGCTCGCGTCGTCTGTGTTTTTTCAGAACAAGACGTCCAAGTCGCAGCACGCGCTGAACAACACCAAGCCCAACAACAATCTCAACAACAGCACTACCGCGACCAAACCCCATCCTCCTCCTCCCTCCTCCACCAACCCAACGGCGCTGCTTCCTCTTCCTCTTCCGCCGCCTCTTCCGCCTTCAATTTCGCCAACAACCAAGGCTCACAGCGCCGCCCCCAGCTCGCCCAACAGGGCATAGCCGGCATGGGCGGAATGGGCGGCAGCATGCGTCCCCCAGGCAAAAGTGGCCTCACCTTTGACCACATCCTCAGCCGACTGCAGGGCGAGCTCCAGAAGAGCCGTGAGACGGGCGCTGAGCTGCACACGCTCACCAGCGCAATGACCGAGATACATGATACCCTCGGGGGCACACTGGTAGGTTTCATTGTTCCGCCGGTGGTGTTATTGTATGCTGACTCATGTATGTCGTAGCCACCTAACCTCCCGCCGTACCCACAAATACTTCCTCCCGTACGTCCGGGCCTCGCACCGACCCAACCGCACCAACAACAGCCGGGTGCCACTCAGCCTCAGCCACAGCCTCAGCCACAGCCACAACCGTCTCAGCCACAGCCACAACCGTCTCAGCCCCAGTCCCAGTCCCAGTCCCAGCCCTCATCAGAACCGCAACCACAAGCCACAACAACAACCACATCGCCCTCATCATCAACATCCGGCGCCGCCGACCCCAGCGCCTCCCTCACCGACCTCCGCGCCCAACTCCAAGAAACCCAGTCCTCACTAAGCACGCACGCTGACAAAGTGCGTGCCCTGGAGGGCATGGTGGCGGAGCAAGAGGCTATACGGAGGGAGGTCCAGGCCCTGCGCGAGATGATGGAGCGCAGGCGTGCGGACGAGCCCCATGTGCGTTCCCATGCAGGGGAGCACCCACGCCCATACCGCGAGCGCGGGGCGGGGCGCCGTGATGGCGAGGACGACGAGTTCAGGCATGATCTGAAGCTCCAGGAGCTCGAAGGCCCGCGGGGCGAGTTTGATTGGGAGGACGAGGACCTGGACCGCGAGAGGAAGGAGGGGATGAGGGGGGGCGAGGGCGACGACGACGACGACTCGGATGTGAGAAGTGTTAATACGGTTGTGCCGCATGAACTTGAACGTGTGGATGAGGAGGATGAGGACGCGCTTGCCGACGAGGGCGAGGGCGAAGGGGATGGTGCCCAGGACCGGTATGAGGATATGGAGATTGAGAGGGGGGAGAGGGAGCATGGGCGGAGAGACCATGAGGTCCATGAGGCCCATGCGGGTTATGCCATGTGGGATCAGGCGGGCGATCGTGATCGCGATGGTCATGATCAGCGTGTCGGGGATGGGGAGGGTGAAGCGTTTCAGGCTGAGGACGAGACTGGGGCTCTTCCTGAGCCGGGGGGCGAGGCGGACGCCGCGGAGGGCGAGGGTGCAGGCGACGCACGTCCACATGCGGACGGCGACGGCGAGGGCGAGGGCGAGGGAGATGGGGAAAGCGAGGGCGAGGGCGAAGAAGACGAAGCGAGCAGGCGCCGACGCAGCGACGAGCTGGGGCGCCCACGTACTCCCGAGCCGTCCTCACTGGGGATGGGCGTAATGGGGCTCTCCAAGCTATCCACCGCCCGCCGCACCACACGGTCCCCCTCGTCCTCGTCTGCGTCCCCGCTCTCGCATGTGCTTTCGAGCATCCCCTTCCCCGGTGCGGGTGCACGCGCGGGGAAGGAGATCGAGGTGGAGCGGGTGCTGGAGCAGGTGGGGGCGCTGATGGCGCTGACGAGTGCGCTGGAGGCGCAGCATGCTGCTGCGCAGAGCACGATTGCGGCGTTGGAGAGTAAGGTTGTGGCGCTTGAGGCGGAGGTGAGGAGTGAGGGGCGGCCGGGGTCGCCTGTTAAGGCGCAGATTGTGCAGGAGCAGGAGAGGGAGCGGGAGAGGGAGAGGGAGAGGGAGGAGAGGGAGAGGGAGCAGCATGAGGAAGTGCCGACTGTGGAGCGGATCCCCTCGCCTGAGCAGGACCGGGAGCGAGAGCAGGAGAGTCTGACGACGATGGTGACGGAGTGGACGAAGTCGATGGAAGGCAAATGGAGCAGTGTGCAGGAGGACTGGGGGAAGGAGCGTGAGCGGCTGAACCACGCACGGGAGGAGTGGGAGGCCAAGGCGCGGATGATGGATTCGGGGCTGGAGAAGCTTAGTTCCCTGAGTGCGGCGCTGCAGGAGAGGGAGCGGGAGCTGAGGGGGCGCGGGGAGGGGGAGGTGTCGCTTGGGATGAACGGGGAGGCGATTAAGCATGGTGGGTCTGGTGTTGGGCTTGGACACAGCCCGGGAGTGGGCGGGAGTGCGAATGCGATTGGGCTGGCGACGCCGCCTAGTCCGCGGAGTATAAGCTCGGACTCTGGGAGGTCGAGGAGGCGGAGGAGGGGTAGGGGCCGGGGGTCGAGGAGTGTGTCCCCGGATACGGATACGGATGCGACGCTTGCGTCGGAGGAGGCGGGGCATGACAATGACCATGAACACGACCACGAGCATGATCATGACCATGACCATGAGGTGGTCAAGGCCAAGGTGCGCGCGTATGCGTATCATCATGGGAATGGGCATTCTATCAAGAGGGATGGCGATGAGGAGGAGGAAGAGGAGGAGGAGGATACGGTGTTGGGTGTGAGGACGGTGGTGCGGGGGAAGGACGGCGGTAATGGTGCAGGGACGCTGGCTACACCTGATTCG
The DNA here is from genome assembly GCA_003521275.1 of Tricholoma sp. MG99. Taxonomy (NCBI): domain Eukaryota; kingdom Fungi; phylum Basidiomycota; class Agaricomycetes; order Agaricales; family Tricholomataceae; genus Tricholoma; species Tricholoma sp. MG99. Next base: position 13,559 of record QOVE01001528.1, read on the forward strand.
TCGGTGTATAAGCTGGTAGACATGGAGAACGAGGAGACACGTGCACCCGGCATGGGTGGGGTGGGCAAGGGCGGGTATACTCGTGGGTATACGGTACGTGTTTTCTTCGTGTTCCGTGTGAGTGTAATGGGAGGTTGATGGCTTTTGGTAGAATGCGTATCATATACAGACGGCGATTGGGGTGTTGATGTTGAGCGTTGCTGCTGCTGCGGTGATTTGGAGGGTGAAGCCCGAGTCGTGAGTGGGAGTGAGGGCGGGGGAGGGAAGTTGGTGGGGCCGGGATGAGCACGACGGAAGGCACAGCAGCGCTGGACACACTCAATGATAACCTAACCCTCGGATTGCAGCAATTTTCTCGCATACTCTACAAACTCTGCAAGCAAACCATGAAATTCCAAAAAGCCTGCGAGGCAACGCATTACGCATATTACGCATATTCCAATCAGGGCTTGTTACCCATGCTTTCCATCCTAGTCTCTTTCTCTATAGCTGACTTTTTCTCTTGTTCGCCTTTACCATACACTATTTTATTTCACTTGGTTTTCATGTTTACGCCGTTCATGTTGATACAATACACCCACCCTTACTCAGTATATTACATCGCTTTTGCCTTTTCGACCTTCTCATGTCTATATGTTTACCTTTTCGCGTTTTATTTATTCATGATGCCAACGAATAACAATATGGTTGAGCTACTTGATGTTTTGAGCCACGCTGCAGAGGCACGGCGAGATATTCAGCGAGGAAGAGTCGAAGAGCCGACAACCGTGACCGACACAGCGATCAATATGTCCGATTGTCATCGACTCGGACGATGTCAAACACTGATCAACCACATCTTATCTTGCCCAGCACGCATGACGGTCTATTGCGATGATGAGCAGTCCAACCTTGACCTCTTGTTCGATACGGCTATCTTCCAGGATTTTCCACCATGTCTTCACAAGATTTCGCACACTTATGTGGAAGGCGGTCCAGGGCCATACTCAATCGATGATTAGTACCAACGTTTGATCTATTGAAGGCAGCGGTTCAACAGAGTGTCAAAAATTCTCCACGACGTAGATCCTGACAAGCTGCCGTCGCGTTTCAAAGTTTTGTACCGGCCATATCATCTTTTCCCGTTTATTCGTTTCGCCGCCCCCGCCCTTTTCCTTGCCACTTTCTCCCCGTCTCGCCATCGCTTTCATGGATTGTCTTACATTCACTGACGTTTCGTCTTTCTTCGCATCTTAGCCGACGGTGAGTACTAGTGCTCTTCGTGTAAATTTCTTTGCGCTGACTCGGATTTTTATCGTCTGACCTATATATCGACGGATTATTTCAAAGGTAAGTAGTACAATTGTGCTAAGGTTCACATAACTATTCTGGCATGTCATATTTGGGGCGTTAAAGCTCAAAAGCCCAAGCCAACTTCATGAATTGCGACTTCCAGTGGGATCACCAAGGACTGTGGAATGTCTAGATGAAAGGGAACCCAGTCCGTCATCCGGAGTGCTCTTGGTTACAGTGGGTGGGTCAGCAAAGACAAGTTGTCCAATAGCTCCTGGTCGGTGTTCAGCACTGTTAGCTTGGCCTTCACCAGCACCCTTCATATTGTTCCCAAGTGCTGTGCTGGAAACAAATGAATTTATAATAGAGCGCTCTTTGTTGACAATGATAAGTATGAGTGATGAATACATTGCCTAGCAAAACTTGTCAGGTCATTGAAATAAATACCTTAGGATTGTGGAAGACTCGCTATGAACTCAACATAAAATCCATGGCAAACATTACTTGCATAGAAAGCAGCTGTATCTTGTGGGGTATTTGGGGTCAACAAGTCAAACAACAAGTTTGCCAACTAAGACATGATAAGTAGTAAGACAGCAACATAGTAGTTGACTTGGACATGTGCACGAAACAAGAACAAAAAACTCACTTGTAATCCAAGGAAGAAGACTCCCGACTCTACGAGAAGAAACAACACTTTTTGCACACGAGACTGCTGCCAGTGTTTCTTCAGACCAAGATTGTTGATGCCTTTTTGGTACTCCCTGTCATGAATAAGCAATTATCATCGAGTCTTCAGAGGAAATGGTGACCAACCATAGCTTGTAGGCAATTAACAAGGTAGTGAGAAGGTTAGTTGCTATAGAGATAGCAATGGTGCCATTGGCCAAATTGGAGAACGTATCATATGATACTCTTGATGCGGCGTACGTCACGAAGGTAGTGACACTCATCACTGATGCGGACGCCATTGTGAGTCAATTTAAGTCGAATAACTAATGAAGCATTAGGCTCACCAAATGTCGCAAATAGAAGGAAAAGAGGGCCAAGCATGACCCACTGGTGCTCTGGAAAGAGGACCCAAGCTCGCCATATGACCACACTATCATTAACAACCCCCTAGGAATGGCCATGGCAGGAAGACATAAGTATTTTAGATCGAAGTACTATAAGATGGGAAACTGAGGTTACGACACCATAAAAAGTCCAGAAAAGATCTCGATCAGAAACGGCTTAGTCGTCGCTGCATTGGATAAAGCTATCTTCTCAGACAAATCATTCTTCACAAGCACCGTCCGGATCTGAATGGTGACAACTGCAATGAATGCTGCCCAATACATGGTGGCTGCAATGAAACTGAGGATGATTAGAACGAATACCACCAACGTTGGGCGAGATTTGAGTCCCCGGCGCCTGTGAACGGAAGTACGGTAAAATCAGCAATAGACGCAAGGCAGTGTAGACCTGGACAAACCAGGTGGTGTGTACTGCGATGGAGAAGATCATTATGAACACGCCTAATATGCCATGGAAGGGTTAGAGTTGTGTTAGAGCATTGACAGGGTAGGATCGTTACCATGTAGCAAGGCGAGCGTTGTTAAATCTGCAAGGTTGTTCAGAAGCACGATGCCCAGGTTCTGGAGGAGTAGACTATCATCGAGAGTCATGGTCATACTGATACTTGTTAAGTTGCTAAAGGTGGGGGGCAATCCGATGACAGTCAAGCTTATAAGTTATTTGTGCGTTCTCGTGCCAGTGGAGCAACAGCCTGAGCACTGATGCGGAATCTTGAATACAGTGACATAATCGGATGAATTTGATCCAGTGAGCGGACAACTTTGGCTCATTCCAGCACCGGCGCCTAGATAGCAATCACAATTCGAAATACACTAGAGGCCGTTAGGGTGGACTCAATAAGATGATGCTGTGAGTAACAGTGAGGGTTTCAACTTGATGAGATTGGCGCAGATAGCAATACAAACTCCCCTCTAGACCGCCAAACTTCCAAGGTATCGATCATTCCTTCGTTAGCTTTTGTACTTGTATTTCACGTTTCAAGTTAGTGTGTGCACTGCGGCTGTGCGATTGATAGTCTCTCAATAGTCTCTGCGCTGATCAGATAACGTTACGGGGTCCAGGCGGTCCCTTGATTGCCCGCTGGGTGACCCAGTCACTTTCCCTAGCTTATCGTTGTACCCTCTTGGTGCCACGACAGTCCTGCTAAGTATCAGTGGAAATTCCTAAATTATATATACATAGATGAAAGCACGTAGTGGTGAATGGTATATCTAGACAGCCGAATCTGAAAACAGGGAGATCAGACAAGCTATGTGCCTCGAAACTCGCCACCATCATTAATTCATTGCTTGTCACTGAAATAGCAGAGATCCGAGATCTCAGACGTCTTTCTTCTTTGTTCAACACAGCCTTTGTCTACCCCTCTAACGCAGCTAGCCTTCGCTGGAGAAGCCCCTCGCCCGCGTGCTACCCCGCTTATCCATATCTCATACGCACAGGCTTCCACCGCTCTGGAACCATTCACCCTCACTCGTACGAAATCATCCACGCCCTTGGTCCCTATTCGCGACACACCCAGCCAACTCCTCAACTCACCCCGTATCCACCTGAACCACCAACCCATCGTTATTAGATGGCAGATTGTCAAGTTCCTCCTGTTACGCGCCCATCGACTCCTCGCATTTGCCTCATCTCACCTCCCCACATTCACATCGGCCGGCACTCTCACCCACATACAGTTGGTACGAGAGTGTCCACGTCTTCTTCCTCCCTTGCTTCGAAATCGCCATCAGTCCGACCTGTATGATGTGCGCTTCAAATCTCGTCCCTAGTCTAGCAGCTCCAAGCCCTGGGAATGCGAGAAAGGAGCGCATGCATTTTTTTGTCCAGGTCCAAATCGAGTAAAATCCGCTTGGCGTGCTCAGAGATAACCATTGATCGCAGTATGAGTGTTGGGGTGATGTTTGAAGTGGTTGAAGTTAAGTGGTTGTTCAGGCTCAGGAGAAAGCGGCGGGAGGTCGGGGAAGGATAATAATGCAGGAGATGGAGCGTGAATGTGGAATATTGGTCCAGACCGTGCCAATAGAGACGAGTATCGACGACCTGCGAGTGGTGTTGAAAATCTTCGGGGGGTTCTGGCCTACGCTGGTGAGGGAAACACAGGAAGCATCCGTATCACTTTGACGCCACAGGCGTCAAAGTGGGAAAACACTGGATCGACTGGGACATTCTCCTCTGTCGTTTTAGCGAATTTTGCCATCTTCAGCGATTAGTTGGAACGCGTACTAACAGGCCATATTATTTGTGAGCATTCCGGTCGTATTCATGGAGAGAGACAGGCAGAATGGGCCTGAATGGCTAGTGCCAGTGGAGTTGAAGTCATCGGCGCTGTAATTGTTACGGGGAGGTCAGCTAGCAAGTAGTAGGGCACGATACACGGCTAGCATACCTGTATTTCAACGCCATCCCAATTTCATCTATCTGTGACCGAAGAAGCGCGAAAGAATGTAAAAGTGCGAGGTGACCCTTGAGCTGTGGACTATCAACTAAAGGAGGCGTTTGTCTAGCTCCAATTTTGAATGATGCTGGTATTTTCCTGAATTCTTCCTGCCCTTTCTATCCGCCACGTTACAACCTCGACTACGGTTCGAGTCGAACACTAGGCCCTGAACGATGTGGTTCCGTTCAACTTCCAATGCTGCTGCATTGGCTGTCATACCTTCAGGAAGCAAAAACAACACCGTCAGGTTTCTAATACGGCGATTTGATGCTGTTTTGAACCCTAACTAGCATTGCATACTTTGACCTAAAGATTTTGGCAGCCCTAAAACAGTGAGAGCGTGTTTTTTTAGATATATTTCGACCCGCTGAATCCAAATCTGAAGTTAGTTTCCTGCCAAAAGCCCTCAATCACGAAATATCAGACATGTTGACTTTGCTTTGTCTGCAACCGTCACGGTAGAAAGCAGTAGCTGTGATATATACAGATAATTAAAGAGGACTCGTTTTGCCATGCGCAGCAATGGCGGGCCCGCTGCGCCAAGTAAGGACTGTAGAGAACTTGGAAGAATCCTGAGAGTAATAAGTAGTACAGAAAATCAAACACTATTGTTAAACTTTATCACGATTTTGAAGCACAATCTTGCCGTAGAGTTCAACTTCTGGTCAGAGTAAACAATAATAGTAATCAGGAATGCAGAGACTAGATAATGCAACCGCTTACGATGAGTTAAACGGTCAACTCGCGTTTCTTGTCGGACCAATCGTAAGTGTTGAACAACGCGTCGTCGACCTCGCGTTTCTTATCGGAGTGTTCATTGTTGAACAACGCGTCGTCTACTTCGCGTTTCTTGTCGGACCAATCATAGGTATTGAACAACGCGTCGTCTACTTCGCGTTTCTTGTCGGACCAATCATAAGTGCTGAACAACGCGTCGTCTACTTCGCGTTTCTTGTCGGACCAATCATAAGTGCTGAATAACGCGTCGTCTACTTCGCGTTTCTTGTCGGACCAATCATAAGTGTTGAACAATGCGTCGTCGACTTCGCGTTTCTTAACAGGTAAATCTGGTTCGTAGTTGAAACGATGACCTATGATCATGATCAGTGACTGGACACAGTAGTATCAAGTACAAGAGAACGACAAACCAGCAGGCAGCCCTGTCACTGCAATGGTGACAAAAGGAAGCAACGCGGCGAGTGTGGAGATGCGCATTGTATAAAATGAGAGCGAGAAGACGACTGAAGACGACGAAGGCAAATAATCCTTCTATAGGAGAGAGCTACTGTGATGTGCTCGAATGGTTTTTTCAGTGAGACTTCGGTAAAGCTTTATAGTAGTTTTCTCAGCTACCAGCGGGTCTAGGGTACCGTCGAGGACTCTGGCGGTTCTTCGAATTGCTGAATCTTATCGCCGTCCGGCGTCTTCATCCTTCAACCATAACACATGATAGAGAAAATCTCCAAGCCCCCATTTCGCCTCTTCAATACGGGGGAGAAAACGGCTTCTAATTTTTCGGCAGGAGCTTTCCATGTAGTGTAAGGCTTCCGTTTCTTCGAAGTCGTTGTGGGCTCGGTCGGTGAACGGGAGATATGTGGCAGTTCATTCGAATTCTCTTTCTCGCTATTCCGTTTACGCTTCTGCCCCAGGTTGGACGTCCGACGGACTGTGGTACGACAGATGGGTGACGAGAGGACTCACAGACT
>QOVE01001535.1:0-11391 GCA_003521275.1 Tricholoma sp. MG99
GTCTTGAGTCTCTCCCGTGCTGTTCCCTCTCTTTTCTGTGTTTTGTTTCGAGCATATGTTTTCAGCCGTCTCTGTCCCCCGCTATCCGCGATCGTGCTGTGCTTGTTCCGTTGCGTATATTATCAGGAATTTCTTCCACTCTTGTCCATTCGAATTTAGTATTACCCCTAGTCCCCCTATTACCTATATGTTCTTCTGAACACTTTCGTTTACTACTATTTAGTACTACTATGCTTACAAGGTTACGAGGTTATTTTCGTTGTATATTCTTGTCTACGTGGTTGAAGTGGTAATTGGCAGTGTATTTTTTTGTTAGTGGATTGGAGTAGTTAGTTACATATGTAATTTGTTCGGTAACTTGTTGAATACCCGTTGCAATTGAGGATACCAGTCTCAAATCAATACAACATTAATTAAGAGAGCCCTAGAATGGCCACATGTACAATGGTCGTAGGAAAGATTACGCAACGCACGCAGAATAACATCACTCTAACCATCCACCTCCAAGCGACGCGGTCTCGGACCACACCCATACGCCACAAACACCTTGACACAACTACTCCCCGACCAAAACGCCAAAAACAACGGCAAGATCTGCTCAAACGTCCAATTCCAATCCACACCCGTTATAATCGGGCGGTTGTGCAAAATAAGGAGCTCCGTGTTGGCGATCGTGACCGTCGAGAACAAGACCATGAGGAACACGGTGACGACGATCCGCCCGTTGATCCTCGAGGACGGGCGCAAACTGGTCACGGTGTCACGCGGGGGAAACGCCATCGTCAGTGGGAGACGTGTGCGTGGTTCTGGCACTGCTGGCACCGTGACTGTGGCCACATGCACATGTCTCAACGCCCCACCCTGCGATGCGTAGCCCAAGTGCGTATACGAAACCAACCCGCCATCGGGGTGCACGCCACCGCCCACTGGCCCCACCGGCCCACCTCCAGAGCCGTACCCGTCCCTCGGGGGCCCGGCGGCCGTGGTGCCATACCCGCCCTCGACGCCGCGGCGATAGTCATACACAATACGCACCGTATACCCCACCGCGACCGCACTCAGCCCAACGAGCAGCGGCACGCGGCCCCTGTGAAACGGGAACGCCACGAAAACGACCGCAGACACGGCGCGGTTGCACGTGCGGGGCGTGTTTCCGAAGGCGGGCGCGGCGATGCCGATGGCGAGGGCGGCGCCGAGGACGAGGTAGCTTTGGAGGATCGCGAGGAGCTTGATGAAGGGGTCGGAGTGGTGGAATCGGTTGTATTGGGGGAGGGAGAATTGGATGGCGAACCAGGAGAGGGTGAGGAGGTAGATGACGACCAGGCCGCTGGGTGATACGACGTGAGGGGGTAAGTATAATTTTTGAAGATGTGGGTCAAGTTTACGCAACTCGTAGAGGCTTAGTTTGGGCTGGTCTTTGAACCCGAGGACGAGCGTTGTTACGCCGTACGCTAGGTTCGTGATGACCAATGTCGCGAGAGCGTTTCCGGTTTCATTCGACGATACAGAACGGGCTGAGAGTAAATCTGGTCGTAGAACACTGTAAGTAGATGAAAAAATGGGGTTTCGTGGAGGGTGGACGTACATAGAAAGATGGCTTGCGCGTAGAATGATCTGTCGAGCTGAGATTAGGGATATCATCGTAGAAAGACATAGCACTTACACTCTGACTCCAATTCCAGAGATATCCGTGTTCGGTGTGATAGGTACGTCGCAGGATGCCATTGCTGAAACTTTCACGTCAGAACCACAAGAACGCAAAAGCGCCACGATATAAAGACATAAGTAGATGCACAGGATTTGACCCTTTTCTAGATCGTGTGGATAGTGTGGCTTCGTCGAAAAGCTGCTGAACTTCCTCCACCAGGGGCCTATGTGGCGCGCATCCAGAAAACTGACTAGTCAGGGCTCCGACGCCCACAGCGGAGGAAGTATAGACATTTATGGGCGACATACATCAACTCGGCTGATCCTCATGGCAATCACAGAGATCAAGGGAGGAAGGTAGATGTCATTTGCGAGCAGAATATCGGCGTAGATGTGAAGGGTCAGGGAAAGGAAGTAGGAAAACTGCGCGTTCAATGTAGCAGGAGTCATCTCCTGTACGGTCAGCTATGAGCGAAAGGAAATATTAGGTCTCAAAAAATTGATCCATAGATCATATTCAATTTGAATCCCACTCCTGGGAATGCTAGAAGAATACATGTGTTCAAACCCGTGTCACACTTAAAAATAACTTTTCGTCAACACTTCGCAATTGAACACTTCGACCTAGCACTCACCCTTACGCCACAAACGTAAACGCTAGCCCCTCATCGTCAATTTCCATCCCCACTCCTTCCCCAGTCTTACCCCTGACCCTCCCAGCCCTCCTCGCTTTCTTCGCCTCCCGCTTCAGCACCCTCCGATTCAGCGGATTGCTCTTGCCCATCCCCTTCAGCACATGCGCGTCAGGGAGCGCATCATACGCAGGCACGTCTTTCGACTTGCGCTGGCGCTTTGGCTGGCGCAGGATGTCCGGCGGGGTTCCAGGGAGAGACCCCATACGCACGTTTTCCAGGTCAGTTGCGTTCACAGGAGAGGGTGACCGTGATCGTTTCCGTGATGTGCGAGAAGTGAAACTCGCGTTTGGAACGTCGGTGTTCATCTGGATGCTAAAGATAGGTCCACTAGGATCAGCTGAAGCGGAGGGACAGGAATTGAATGATGCACTGACCCATCTTCGTCCATTGCTTCCACTGCATCCCAGAACACGTCCCCCTCCTCGTCCACCATAGCCACATCACCTGCCCCTTCGCCGAAAGCTCCAGCATCCGCAGCACCAAAAAGTCCCTCGAGCTCGAACGGCTTTGAAAACGCATTTAAAATCTGCGCCTGCCCGACATTTTCGGCACCAGGTGCGATTGCCGGCGTCTCAGCAGCGTTCTGCGTGTGTATTGGAACTATAGGTGCATGGCCATGTTAGGTTTGGGAAAAACTTGTTGTATAATGGACTAAGTACCAGTAGAGGGTATTGATGAGGGGTGTATTGCAGGTGGCGTGGTGTAGTAAGGAATCTTTTGTTGGTTCCAGTCTGAGAGCACCTGGCGTGAGGCTGAATTGACATCCGGCGTCCCGCCCTGGTTATATAAACTCAATATAAAAATATGGTTAGGGAATAGGAAGACAGACCTTGAGAAGGCGCCCGCTATTCATAGCCAGCATAGTGAGAAATTCTAGTGTAGAACCAAATTCAGGGAGGTTGTATATTTTTTGAAGAGTTGGATGGCCAGTTCGGTAGAGGATTTCCTCAACTAGACAGATGCATCATTAGCGATTGAACCCAATAATTGGCTATGTCCACTCACCGACTGCGATCGGATCCTCGACATCCTCCACTCTGACGACGTTGCGAAGGAGGACGCTGCCTTTCTTCTGGCCTTTGATGTCGCTGGCCTCGTCATCGTCATCAAATATAACACCTGGCGAATCAATGACTCGTATGCCACGTTCCAACTGTACAGATTGAAGTTCCTTCGTATGGCCTGGTAGTGCTCCTACGGCGCATACCTGTGTGTACTGTCAAAGAAACAGAGTAGACAGTGTGATATAAAAAATATACCTTGCTCCTCTTCAAACTATTGATCAAGCTACTCTTCCCTACATTGGGGTAGCCTACGACACCCACAGTGACGCTCCCAGCCTTGGGTTTGTAGGCCTTTAGCAATTTGAGGAGGGACGGTGCTGTAGATGAAGAAATGTTCGTTCGTTGGTGGGATGACGCTGATGAGAGAAATGGGAGTGTCGGTGTTGAGTGTCTTAGGTGCTTGAGCCATGCCTGGGCGTTCGCGCGTGGAATCAGATCTAATGATGAGTCAACCTTGGTCCATTCACTCATGAATATGGATTGATCCGCACCAATCTTGTTCAATACAAATACCAGCTTCTTGCCCTCCATCTCACGTCGCCTCACCTCCTCCTCCACAAGGCGACTTCGGCAGCCTTCTGGATCGCGAGCATCCAGAACGAGGATAATTATATCACTGTCATCGATCACTTTATGCAATGTCCGAAGATAATGGCGGCGCAGCTGCTCCTTTGTTTTGCTAGAAGAAGGCAACGAGGATGATGATGGATCTTCTTGTTGAGTTAATGCAGCTTCTGCCGCTAGTTGTGCGAGGGTTGAAAGAGTAGGCTCAGTGGCCATGGTGCTGTCTGGATCCACTCCATGATTTGTAGAGACCTGATCAAAAATGCGTAACTAAAATAATTAAAATGTCCAATTTGTAACGGCTAAACTTACTGGAGGTGCTCGCTGTTTACCAGCGTTCCGAACTTTTTCTTTAAGATCAGGTAGTCGAGGAATTCCAGGATCCTTTTTGAGCTCTAGTATGAAATTTATGTTCAGGACTCATTACGAAGGACAGATAAAGAGCTGACTAGACTTGAGTGGTACAGTTTGTTTTCTTGACTCTGCAGAATATGAGAGATTTGCTGGACGAACTGGCTCTCACTCACTTGTTCTCCCCATCGTCATTGCGAGAGGCAAAATTATTGTGACACCTGTGACTGTTTGTAACAACTCGTTCCTCAAAATGCCACCATGCAACAACTGTGGATTTACTTCAGATGAACCGACTTCAGATTCAGCTCAAGACCTCATGGCGTGCGATCCCAGAGTCCAACTCCAGGAACTTGATTTTCAAATCGCTCGGGCTCGAGCATTGATAAAGGAATTACGGAGAAAACGGATCCCGCTCAAACGAAAAATCAACCGCTTCCACAGTCCAGTCCTTCGACTTCCTCCTGAATTACACTCTGAGATTTTCACTGCTTGTCTTCCAGAAATCTCATGGAGCGCTTTGGGCGAGAATGACACGGTGCCATACTCCAACATGCCTTTGTTAATAGGAATGGTCTGTAGCGCATGGAGAGAGCTCGCTTGGTCAATGCCTCAACTTTGGAGCAGGATCTCAATATCCCTCGATACATCTAGTCCTGAAAGCTGTGAGTTGATTCAGGAATGGATTACACGATCTGGCCAATCCCCATTATCTATCCACCTGGTTTGCACCCTTAATCCTGACGAAATTTACTTGGATTCCTCCATATTATCCACCCTGGATATCATCGCAAGCTGTTCCCATCATTGGTCCAAAATCTATTTTGCCTTCCCTGTTGTTTGCTATCAGGTAATTGGTCGCATTCGCAACTGTCTCCCGCTGTTAAGCTTCATGTCTCTTCGCCTAAACCGCTTACCTTGGTTTACACCATTCGACGGGTTTGACAACACTCCTCAATTGAATCATATCGAAATCGAAGGATACGAACAAGCCTCTTTGAATCTCTCCCTTGTTCAGGTCACGAAACTATCGCTCGCTTGGATCACAACCGAAGAATGTCAAGAAATATTAAAGCGCTGTCCTAATCTGTCTCATTGTTCATTCTTGGAACTTGTGCCAAGCGAAGGATCGTGGTCGCCTACCCTTTCTCCGCAAATAGAATACCTTGATATTCAAGTTGAAAACCATCACGCCCCAGGAGCTCTTGCAGAATTACTCGATTCTCTCATTATTCCTGCTGCACGCGAACTTCGGATTGACAACGTCGGGTTTGACTTTCCGCTCGGGAAATTCCTCTCCCTGTTATCTCGCTCAGGGTGTTCTCTCCAGCGACTCGCGCTTCTTAACTGTCCGTGCTCCGAACGTGGGTTAATACGTTGCTTAGCCGCTATTCCTTCTCTCGTTCACCTTGAATTCTCTGTCTTCGGTCTGATGAATTCCGTCGTTTACGCCCTCGACCACAGCGATCCCTCGAACGTAGGTTACCCCTGCCTTCTGCCCAACTTGAAAACTTTGCTGTTAGGTTCTAATAAAGTCGGTTTACTGGGTCTTGTGAGTATGTTATCTGCTCGGTGGCGGACCGATGACACCTATGCCGCTTCTGGTGACCACTATAATGCCGCTACACAATTACGATCTGTGGTTGTCAGGCATCCGGATGATCTAGTTCCAGACTCAGCAGTGCTAGCACAATTGAGGCGGTTGGTTAAGGAAGGAATGGAAATTAGTCTCACGACGGGATCTGGTCCTAGTAGTCGGACATGGTTGTGAGGTGATTCAAAAGCGAGAAGATTATGATGCATATAGTACTTCAAGCTCAACTCATTAATTTTTAAAAAAAACTTATATATGTACTTATAACTCATAAGTACAATGCGATACACCCTTCATCGATATCGATCATTGAAGCCTAGCTCATTACAGAGTTGAGTCACGTGTCAAAGCAACATTCAAGCGCTTGGTTCACTCTGTTCCATCCAAGGGTCAGAAACTGGCCAGCCAACATGTGTATACTGTATGCGAGACGTTGTCATTCAATCCTGTCACAAACAGCGCACCATGCGGCACGTTACCATATCGCTCCCTTTGTTCTTCGCGTCAAATTTTCCAAGGGTCAAGACGTCAACCTCGTGCCAACGAACATAGGATGGTTCGGAGGTCCATTCAGCAAAAGTAAAAAGTTTGAGCAGCGAGCAGCGGAAGGGCACCTACGATTGATCATCTGCGGAGCCAGGCTCCAGCGACTGCCAGTGCTTTTGAGCAAATTCTCATCTGGGCGACCTCCTGCAGCGCTGAACACGACGTAGGCATGGGTGAGTGGCAGAGCAAGATCTACAGCTTATACACCTACACAAAAGAAAGAGATGCATCGGACTCGGAAACCTCCGAGGTGTGGTAGGAAAAGCTCCTTATTGTCCACTGCATCGGCGAACTCACGAATTCGGCCTTTAGCCCATCGCTACCGAAGAGCTCGAGGATGTTTCCCTGTCGATAATTTACATGGGTCCCAATCTCTTGATATTGCGTAAACCTCAGCTTACTTTTCATCCACCTTGTGAATGTAGCCTTTCGTCTCCATGAGCTACTTACCTGAGCTTGGTCCCGCAATAATATTGCAAAAACGATTCTCCCTCTAACACTCGATTTGAAACGCCCTGTAGCTCTAAACCCAGCGTGTCGCGCATATGTTGCAGTTTTTAGTCGAACATGGCGTACGTATTCTCGAGGTAAGAGATTACCAATGAGCGCTCATGAGGAACGTTCAAGTTGAATGGATATTTGTTACTCAAGATGTCACACTACAACTCGGTGCGGATCTGGGGCTGAACATCGTCGACGCAGACCGGGGATGTATGATACTATCTATGAACAACAGCGCAAGTAACAAAGGTATGAAAGGGAAGCAACCGGACTCAGATCTCCACGAGGTGATACTACCGAAAGGGACACGACACGACACGACATGAACAAAGAGAACAGATAACAGTGAAAGAAATACAAGGCAACTCAAAGATTACTTTCCTCCCTCGTCGTTTCTCTCAAACTTCCTCGTGTACGGTGGCCTGGCGGCCTCGTCTCAACCTTCTTCCACTCCGCGACAACTTCAGCTTCTCTCGCAAGGCGCTCCTGGAACTCCGGGCCCTCGTCGTATTTATATATTTCGACGCCTCCACCTGCTTTTGGGCGGATCCGTTCGCTTGCACGCTGAAGTGGGCGATTGAAGCCCAAGATTCGCAGAGTGCCACCAGTGGAACGGGAATCATGGGAAGGTGGCTCGTCCTCCAGCCCTTCAACAAACTCATGGTAATCTGCGATGTCCAGACTGGGGCTGCGGGACCTGGGTGCATCCCAAATCCAGCTGCCTTTGCCCTCTTCGTCGATGGCGAAGCGAAGAATCGTCCGAAGATCATGCGCGGAGTTCGAGTGGCCACCTTCCTGGTCTTCGTCGCTGGATGTGCAGTCAGCGTGGATAGCGATCTCATCCTCAGCAACATCGACTTCTAGTGAGTCCAGTGAGTCATCATCCGAAGGGACGAAGCTGTCGTTCTCGTCCTCGTCGTCATCGAGTGCCTCATATTCTAGGAAAGGGATAAGCTCAGTGGCCTCCCCATCGCTCCCTTGACTATCTACATCGGAGGCAGATGATTCTGAGCTCAAGCGACGAAGGTGGGAATGGAGCACAAGTGGTAACTGATCGTTCGACGTGGGTGCTGCATCGCTACCAGCATCAGACCTAGGCCTCTTGTGTGCAATCCTGGAAAGGTTTTCATGACTACTTTCCAAGCCCACGGACGTCCTCATGGATCTCTCTACCTCCTCCTCGCTCTCTTCGCCATCATCGGCTCTGCGACGTTTCAGGGACGGCGAGGGTGTCGTATCAAGAGTGGCAATAGGGGGAACAGATGTCGGGCTCAGGGAGTTTTCTGTGTGACGAGGATTGAATGAGAAAGGCGATGTTCTCGGACGTTTAGAGGGGCCAGGGGGTGAGCGAGTAGACCAGCCGTCATCGTCATCTTCAGCTCCCAATTCTTCAAATGGACGCTTAAGCCAACTCGCTTTGGGACGGTCAACTTGCGAATAAAATGCCAGGACTTCGCTAAATGACACTGGACTGAGAACGTGCGGTATGAGGCATCGAAGTAAAAAACATACTTGTGGCGGCGGCTTTCGCTATCCGTTTCCTCTCTCCATGCGTCCTTCATTGAAGGTGGTTGTCTGCTGTAGGCGAAAGAATTATCAGCGACGAAAAGGAACTACGTGTATGGAGCGCTTACAATGTTCTGCGTAGATCATCATTGCCGTCACCACCGTCACCCCCATTCTCACCGTCATCATCGCTGCCGTGCTCTTCATTATCATGTTCCCCTCCTTGCCCATCTGTGTCCTCCTCTTCATCCTCCTCCTCTTCGTCGCTGGTGTGCGCCTCGGCGTACTCCGTTGCTTCGGCAATAAGCTTATTCACTTTGTCCTCACCCACGATGGTTCTCATCCAGTCCACCATGGCTTTAAATTTCTCTTGCTCTTTGTCCAAAGCAATACGCGCGCTGGTCAGCTCATACAGGGCCTCCTGTGCCCCACGTTTTACTTCTGCCAGATCCTCCAGCACATCTCCGCGCCCTCGCTGGAGGTCCACAAGCATTCTCTCAAGCCAGGGTGGGCCTGGCGAGAACTCCCTGTCTGGATTTTGGTCCTCACCTCGGCGGAGAGACCGAGCACGAGGTTTGGGCGGATATACAAACTCCATTCGAGGCTTAGGCAGTGCAGCGCTGGAAGACTCAGATCCAGATCTGGCTCCTGGCGATCCGGGAGCAGGCGAGGGATCTCGAGACGGACTAGGACTGTATGTGTCGCTCGGAGTAGGGAAGCGTTTCGTGGGATGTAATTCCTTCGGCAGGGTGAAGATGTGTAATTCCTCGGGCGACGTGGTGTCCAATTCCTCGGGCGATGTGGTGTCCAATTCTGGTGCTGGTGCTAAACCTGCCTCTGGAACATCCACGTTATCAGGGTTAGGCTCAGGACTAGAGGGATCGTTGAGAGGTATGAGTTGGGCATGGGCACGAACGAGTCGACGGGATGGAGGAGCGTTCGTACTAGGACGTGCGTGCACGTTATTACTTGGGAGATGCGTGGATGAACCGGCTGGCTCCTTGCGACCCGTGATGCGGATACGGCCACCGTTGGCACGCTCGAATGTGAAGTGAGGAAGTACTGGTATGACAGGCCCAGAGCCTGAGTGTAGAGCACATATGCGCTCGAGCATCTCTCCTCGTTCGAGATCGCTGGGAATGCCATAGTGCTGAGGAAAGATCAGTCGTCGAAAGCATACGGTGAAGGCGCAAACACTTACGACAGCATACTCCCGGATATAAAGTTCCTCTTGGTGAATTAATTCGGCGCAGGTCATCAGGACCGGGGCGGCAGGTTCATTGACATTTGGGATTGACATGATTAATCTGCGGCTGAACGGGAGCGCAGGTTTGGTTATAGGGGAAGAAAAAAGGTATACAAAAAAAGGAACAACAGGCGTCTCCCTTTAAAGATTTGGGACTGCTTGGACCCACTGCATTATACAAGGTGGCGACCATTATCGTATTAGTAGGGTGGACGAGAACAATACGTTATAGTTGGCTGAGATTCAAATCACTAAAATGACATATCCGTTTTAGGAAACGTCGGAATGACAACTCCGCCTCATTGTCCCTGCTTTGTCCTCAACAGCAAAAACCCGCAGACGCCGTAAGTCAGCACCGTTGCTATCGCTCCCCGTCGGATTTCTCACTCCAACGGTGGTTCCCTCGCAATTTTACCGCGTTCTCGTTGCCAGATAAGCAGTGCGCCGTCGAATGGTTTTACGGCATGAATACTTACCGTGGCTTACGCCAGACTACACAAGTATATAGAGTTTATACACACCGCTGCCAGTTGATTTCCCGTTGCGTGTTGCTGCTCTATTTGCCATACCCAATACTGAGGTCTGGGTATAAGTGATGTTTAATACTTAGATTCATTTATTTCCAATATGCTGATATGCTACTACCACTGGATAAGTATTTCAGACTAGTGGGGGATCTGATATTTCCACGAGCTGCAGTGTACATAGTGGAATGCATTCGCTCAACACTACTAGATATATATTTCAATATACATTCACATTTAGACAAATCCACGTAGTAACAGGCAGATAGCAGATAGTATAGTTATGTATGATTGGGCTCACCTCACCAGAACCACAGAATGGCAGGCTCTGGATATTGAGGGAATACGAGTATTGGCGGTGTAGTTTCCATACGTATAGTGATACAGAGAGAAGAGCGCGAACCGAGATGTGACAGAACCAAAAGAACAAAAGAGGGATTCTCATAGACAAGTGCCCGATGTATCCGCGCGTTGTGGAATTTCAAGGCAATGGCAGATCAATTAAACCGAAATAGATCAGAAAAGCAATGTCGTCCGCACTTGTGGTCTCTGCAAGCCACGGCCTAAGGCAGATATGTGGATTAGCTGACATCCACAATGCTTGAACGCGAACACGTACCTCTCACTGTCATAGTGGATAGCAGTGTTCATGGCAGTAGCGTGAGATTCAGAGTCACGGCATGGAAGTAGCATTTCTGTTGAAGGGGAAGGAGTGAAAGCGAAGCGCGGTACAAAAGGCATGGCGTCCGGGTTGAGACGAGTAGCTGCGTGTGGCGCCGCTGAGATAATCACTGGGGAACAGATGGCATCCGTTGGAGAACCGCTGTTGCAGATTGATTACTGTCCGAGGTGAGAAAATGAAAAACGACACAAACCTTGTGTTATCTAGTTCAACGACCTCGTTTTCCCCGTCGTGTTCTTGCTCTCTCATACCTTCGTCCTCACTATCATCCGTCTCAGGGTCCGAGTTGTGGGATAGAGTACGCGGCGAGATGGAAATCGCAGGAATCGGAGAACTGAGCACAGATGAAGTACCGGTCCAGGTGAATGGATGCCGGGCCAAAACAAAAACGCGACGACAAACCTCTCTGTATCAGTTTCGAGAATCATATCTTCATAGCTGTAGTTCGCATTTTCTGCGGGTTTATACTCG